>VOMN01118642.1:0-16324 GCA_014899125.1 Orchestia grillus | reverse complement strand
ATTTTCTGTATTTTCCTCCAGCCAAATGCTGGAGAAAAATACATCCATCTTCAAGTAGAGGATCCAACTCTGTGTCCGGCAAGAAGGACGTCATCTCCAAGACGTTACTTTTCGAGCATAATTGAGGTATCTGGATTTCGAAAATGCAATAAAAGTACTGTTACTGTATATATGTTTTTGTTTTTATCAAACCAGGTTTCAGTTATTCAATATTGAAAAGCATGCGATTCCTCGGCTCGACCCTGCTCTCAGGCACACTATGTTCTATTACATGTTCTATTACATGTTCTATTACATGTTCTATNCATGTTCTATTACATGCTCTATTACATGTTCTATTACATGCTCTATTACATGTTCTATTACCACCGTATACCACGGTATCTGGGGAAAAAATAATAATGGTCGATGTAGGAGCGGTCGATGTGGATGTGTACCATGCACGAAAACATGGAGCCCGAAAGGAAAATAATATAAATAAAAAAATATTTGCTTCATTTTTACCCTGTTTCAATCATATTTTTCGTAGAACGCTTCCAACAAGTGCTATGCGTTTTGATCAAATATCTTTAAAAATATTTTCCTGTGAAAGCATGACTGAGAGACGTTTTTAACAACCGCATAGTTGCATTTAATCCAAACATTGAGTGGCCTCCAACATCTCCAGATCTAACACCGTGCGATTTTTTCTACGGGGACACTTAAAGACGAAAATATATTCTAGTCCCTCTCAAAACACTGAAGAATTGAAAGAAAGAATCAGTAACGAATTTAATGTACTAAAATATTATCGACATTTAATCAAACGAGTTGTTTCATCGATGCAAACGAGAGCTCAAGTGTGTGTGGACAAAAATGGACGCCATGTGGAAAGAATTCGAGCATAAAACAGGAGCACAATATTTTGAATAAAATAATTTACTACATAGGAGAAGTAGGAACTTCTTTTCTAAACCCTAAAATAAAGTTAAATTGTGGCGTGTACGTTTTATTGCTTGACTTTCGTGAGCAAACATGTTTCTGACAGCCTTCAGTAGAATAATTATAAGTAAATATTTTTGAAGATATCTTATCAAAACGTATAGCATTTGTTAAAAAGCGGTCAACGAAGAATCTGGTCAACATAAAAGAAAAATGTAGCATATAGTTTTTGAATCACATTACTTTCATTTAGGGTTCCATTTTTTTAAGCACCTTGTACATCTCGTGGAATGGTATGAGTGGATGTCGCTGCGTTGTAAATATGTTGAGCCATGATTTTCTGAAGTTTCCTGTTGTCTTCCTTTCTTCTGCAGCTCCGCACCCTTTCTCTCTACTCCAAAAATTAAATTTTCCAAGCCTTGTCCAAATTTTAAATTTTGTAGGCCTAGAAGTCTGACCCGTGTAGGCCTAGAAGTTTGAAGGCAAGGGGGTGGCGCTGTGACCGACGTCACTTATGTTCTCGCAGACTCAAAATTAAAGCTGAATTCCAAGGTCTGTTTGTCGCAAAATGAGGTCGCAGAGATCTTTAATGTTCGTAACTAAGCGAAGCCCAGCGTAAGTTTTCTGCTGCTGCATCGATAAATTGGTAAAATAATTGATAAAGGTACTTAGATACCCAAAGTTATAGATAATTATAGATGCTCCGGCAACAAAGTTATACTGGGGTTTATGGTTTAGTAGTATCTATTGCACTGTGGGTAGTTCAATCATTATGCACACATAAGCGAGCGCTGTAAGTTGACAGAACAAATACTCATCGACCCCCGTGTAGAAACGGCTCTTGAAAGCATATGAAAAATAAATACGTGTCAAAACAAACGCATGTCATGAAAGCCAGATGGTAAGGGCTTGTTTCGTAAACTAGATCAGGAGTTACTTGAGAGTGAATTATTCGATGATTCACTAATGCACTAACGAAGAACATTTCCTCTCACGCCTAGAATGAACACGAGCTTTCGATCGAGGCAAGTGATTAGTACACCCTCGAGAGGTCATGGTGTCGTTTCAGGATTTATTGAGCAGGAAAAAAACAAGCAATGACTTCTCAGCATCTCAGTGTACGTTTCGGGTAGCTCAAAAATCAAATCTGCTTCTCGTTTTCGCCTGAATTAATGGTGGTTGTGCGTGTCTAACGTCACCGCGTGAATTTTTTGCACGACGTTGGAATAAGAGAATTCATTCATCACTCCCCATTCAGTCCAGCTGCTCGGACTGAAAAAAATGCAAGCGTGGATGCACAACTACACGACTGTACGTACCATCACGACACAGCGCACCAATAAGCTCTCTGTTGATCTGAGGTTGTCGAACCAAGGGTCATTGACCATCGGTTTTTGTACCACATTTAAGAGCAAGCACTACGTTGTACCACAGTGAGGAGTAAGCACTATGTTGCACCACAATGGAGAAAAACACTATGTTGTACCACAGTGAGGAGCAAGCACTATGTTGCACCACAGTGGGGGGCAAGCACTATGTTGCACCACAGTGGAGAAAAGCACTATGTTGTACCACAGAGGGGTCAAGCACTATGTTGTACCACAGTGGCGGGCAACCACTATGTTTCACCACAGTGGGGGGCAAGCACTATGTTTCACCACAGTGGGGGCAAGCATTAGCACTCAATGGAAGATGTGTGGGAGTTGACTGCATGAAATCAGGACGTACAAGTGTAACCGACTAATAAAAACGTTCTGAAGGTTGATACCATTATCAGAGACACTCAAAATATCACTATAGCACAAGTGGATCAGCTTTTGGACGCCAGCTCGGGAGCAACGTACAGTATT
Source organism: Orchestia grillus (assembly GCA_014899125.1). NCBI lineage: Eukaryota > Metazoa > Arthropoda > Malacostraca > Amphipoda > Talitridae > Orchestia > Orchestia grillus. The sequence continues at coordinate 13,553 of VOMN01118642.1, read as the reverse complement.
CAAAATCACACGATAGTTGAATCACTGAATCGGTCGGTTGAGGTCAAATGATCAGGTCCAGCGAGCGTGCGACAAGCACAGGACAAGTCGCTATGCCATTCGTGGGTAGCCAGACACCGTAACACAGCTAACTCCTGAGATATTAAAGCTCAAACAAAAATGAGACAAATTGTATGAATTTATCTTCACTACCTCGTGAAAACCCTCTTCACGAAGACCTCGTGAATTGCCTTCAACGAAGCTTGTGTGCAAGGGGCAATACAAGGAGGAGTCTGTCAGGTTCTGAGGCTATTTCAACTACATAGAAGTGGGTCCTTTATTCGAGAGGTATTTGTCAAACTGAACCAACATGGCTACGTTGAGCAGAGATAACCAAGTTTTGCCATTTGCGAAGTATTTGAATGAAGAAAGGTATGTTGCTTTCCCTATTTTCCAGGATAACGATTGCAGGGTGCATCGGGCTAGAACTGTCATCAATTGGCATGACAGTCGTTCAGGATATGCCAGGTATTTAGACTTGCCCGCTACGTCTCCAGACATGAACCCAATAGAAAATATGAGGAGCAAGTTAGACGTCGAGAAGATCCCCCACGTACTGAAGCCACACTACGAGATCAGTTGTTGCATGGGTGGTTTAATATCGACCAGGTGTACATTAGGACACTTGTAGACTCAATGCCGAGCATAGTTGCCTCCATTATTAGTGTTTGTGGAGGTCCCACACCGTGTTATTAATCAGGCGACTAATTTATTTTCTTTTTTTGTCCTAGGAGCTTATGGTATGTGCGGTAGATTGATAGGCCACATACATACCACGGATTGAATTACTCGTAGGAAAACCATCTAGATAGAAGAAGATTTATAAATTTTGTTTAAGGATTGTATCAATCGGAATGTTTTAACGAATGAACAATTTTGTTGCCGAATATCACGAGCTTTTTCTCAACGTAAAAATAATGCGGAAGCGCAAAATTTTTTACATAGAATAACGTTTACAAAGCTGCGTCTGACAGGCCGGCAATATAACAAAACAACATGCATCTATGATGAGTCCTTCAAAATGATGGTATTTATTTACCGTACTACATATAAGGACGGTCTACATAAAGTCACACTTGAAGACCTTATTTCAAGTTATTTCGCTACAATGGTAGCAAGTTATTAATTGATGGATGCTATATTACCTTGCAGAAGTAAATTATGAAGTAAGAAAGCATTTATCCCAGGTCTCGCTTTAACGGTTTTCGTTCAAGACAAACCAAGTTTGCTAAGTTTCGAGCATAAATAATTCAAATAGTTTTGGGCTCTCACATCTCTGTCGGCCAAACTCCCCTTCATCTCAGGCCCCCTCACTGGCCGCCTATTTACATGGGCTCTAATTTATAATTTAATCTGTAAATTGCATGGCGTAAATTAAGGCAACGAAAGAGCTCTGACTCTGAGGTCAATATTGACGAATTTGAGGCTCGAACCGACGCAGCATAATGAACAAAATGGTCAACTCATCAGGCCGTTAGAAGCTCCCTCTTGAATATCATCCAGGATAATAGCCCGAAATTAATTCGTTGAAATCACAAGCTCAGTCGGCCAAGAATTGCGCCTGCTGGAACACCCCAGCCATTTGACGGCACTTGCGCCCTTCCGTCCTCCACATTTACGGCTCATTTTAGGAAAGTTTACTCGAGCTCTGTTCTCATTGGCAAGCTGGCGTGGTGTTTAATAAACAGGCGTAAAATGAGCCGAGAACGCGGCTCTGCGATCAAAAGTATAATTAGCGCGGATCGAAAGCCAACCTCGTTAAGGAGACAGAACGCGCGAGTGTGAGGAGGCGTTTCTACGCTTCTGGAGTAACGGTCTTGGGTGAGCATTTTGCGTTTTTTAGAGTTCCTTTCGCTGGATCGAATTTTGTGTTTTTTAGAGTTCCTGTCGCTGAATCGAATTTTTGTGTTTTTTAGAGTTCCTTTCGCTGGATCGAATTTTGCCCTTTTTGAAGTTCCTTTCGCTGGATCGAATTTTGCCCTTTTTGAAGTTCCTTTCGCTAGATCGAATTCTCCAAGACCGTGACTAGCTTGACTTGTGCAAGTCTTTCAAAGGTTTTATTGGAATTTAAAGAAGTCTTTCACGTGTTGAGGGTTGTTGACGTGGAAAGAAGAGAATTCACCTAAGAATTTCAAATTGCACCGTCCTGTTTCAGAATTTCAGACGCACTGTGAAGGTGCAAAGCGAAATGTTAGTTTGCACGTGGAGGGTCGTCATCGCTGATGGTGGGACGAAAAACTACAACTCGACAGGAAATCCTGTAGTGAAAAAACCCGATCGTCTACGCTAAGTGTACTTAGCTTTAAGGTGTATTCATGTCATAAAACAATTTGTCATCACTTTCTAATCCATCCGAGGCTCTAATTGGAGGTGCAATTTCTCTTAACAATAAACTGGAATCATCGTTAGCATTCGGTCAAGTTGGAGCTCCTCGTACGTTTGTCTTATCTCGCATGATTTTATCGCCTTTGTTTTTTTCCCCGTGGCCAGCAATGATAATTGTTAGTCCGTGGCAATGGCAATATATTGTCCGTCAGTTTTGTGAGACTTAGTATGATAATTATAATCCAGCGAGAATTCAAGTTGAAGCCCAGCCCCTACAGATGAGCGGTACTTCCTTTCAAGCAATTCTTATCCACTTCATCTTTAAACAGCTATAAATCCTGAGCCACTTAACCCTCCACCTTTTGTTACGCGCTCTCAACTCTATATGTTCGAGGCCGAGAGCAAGTCAATCTCATAATACCCATAATAATAATAACTACCCACGCTGCTGCCTTGGAAGAAGCGAACTAAACCTAATTTGCAATCCAATTTGAAAGCAATTAGCACTACACGCCTTCCAGCGCCTGGAACCCGTTGTAAATCGGCCTAAAGCTTCTCTAAATCGACTCAGTGAGGCAGTAAATCGCCACAAACTCGTAGTAAATTGGTCCACTTCTCGACCGAACTAACACTGCCACCCGATTGGTCACACCTCCTAAACTTGCTCCGTCCTCTTTACAGGACACCTGCCCTAATATTCCATGAAGCAACTACAGCATTCAGTTAACCTTCAAACCCCTTTTTGTGTTACTTGGTGTTAACGGTCATTAGTAAGTGCTTAATGTGGATAATAAACGGTGAATGAAGCTTATCAACCAAGGAATAAGCCAATCCCTGTACTATACCAGGTCCCACCCTCAAGCCCTCGTCTACCATGTTAACCTGCTTTTTATACAGATGCTTTACCGTTGATACCGTCTGGTTACTCTCGGCTATCAAACTGACCTAAAGTAAACATTGGTGCTCAACACATTAGAAGTATGTATTGTTGCCTTTCGAAGTTTTTTGACTTATCAGTCGAAGCATAATTACCTTAACAACCCAGCAGCTCTACTTGCATATTAGGGCTCTAGGAAAAGGGAGGCCCTAGTTTTTCCGACTCTTTGCACGAATCCTTCTAGACAAAAACTGCACAGGTTACTTTTTTCAAAGAAATCTCTTTCTAATGAATTTGAATGGGGATTTAATTATTCAATAAGCCCAAAAAACGAAATCCTACATGCAGCAGCAGGTGGTGACGCACGTCCATCTGTTCTTAGTTTAAACGAAAGACAAAAATGCAACCGGGATCTTCGTTTTAAAATATGGGGAGGTCTGTAAGGGCTTACAACAGTGAAAAGAGAACGCAAATTTGAAAAAGGATTTACTGAGGAAAAATTAAAGCTACTTATAGCTCTCAGTGACAAATGAAAACTATAATAAATTCTTAGTTGCTGTTTGACACTGAAGGTACTTGTGCGAATTAGTGCAGTCTTCTCAAAATATAACTTTTGACTTGAAATACAACGTAGCATCCTGAGTTTCAGATGACACAAGATCTTTGAGTTGTATCATCGTGTTAATTTTCTAATTCTGTTTCTGACTTTAGCTCACAGATAATTTATATGAATTAAATTTTCATGTTTTCAGTCGCTGCTAATTGTTGTGAACGTATGTATGCAACTTCAATGCACTCGAAGAAAATCACTTCACTTCAAAAGCAGCAGCAATACTATTCGCAATTAGGAAGCAATTTTATATTAACTCTCGACGGAGGTTAAGAGCAAAGAACGTCGCTTTTCGACAGAATACTTCCTGTCTTTTACTCATTCCGTTGCGCTGTAAAAGTGTGGACAGTAGGGAGTCAACTCGATTTACCCATCCTGAATAAGTTAGTCGCAGTCGCATGCTCGGTTACAACCGAGTGACGATCTTTGAAAATCAGTTAAAACTCGTTTATGAAATTTTGAACCCCTTATTAAATATCAATGTGTCATTGTGTAAACATGAAATCAATTTCTAAGGATCCGTTCGTATGGATATTTGCCCAAGAAACATATGAATAGAGAGCAGTTTTCATGGCAACACCACAAAGCAGAACATAGCATGGAAATTACACATTTCGATGCAGTATCTGCAGATTGTAGATCCTGCTAAACTTGTGAGGGGAACTTACGAAGATTTCCAAACTTTAGGTGTTCCCTCAGTATTTCATTATGTACTCAATCTCACTGGGTTGGTAGGACATATCAACTTATCAAGCCTGATTTTTGACCTGACTAAAATTAAAAACAAATAAAAATAAAATACTAATGCAAGCTATCACTAAAAAACTGTGTTGCCGTTGGCTCTATCTTGCGCGGTGGATTTTATCGAAATCGTAACGTTCTGCAGTCGCTTCTAGTCTACGGTATTTTCAACGCAACGAGCAACTGGTTCAAACATAATGAAATTGTAGGAATCCTCGTAATATAGGATTTGGTTTTCATTAGGGGAAAGCTCAAGGAAAAGGATAACACGTCGTGTATACCACTAAAGCTCAGCCCACTTGAGAGCGTCAGCAAGAGACCGTGGTGTCCCACAGCAGAAACATTAGGAGAGTACTGCTGCTGGACAGCATGGCCAAAATTCGATGATTTAAAACATTTGCACAAGTACCACATAGGTTTTACAGCTTTAATGTATCTCCCTTCCCCATTCGTGCTGAATATTACTTTACAACTGAAACAATTAATTATTTAAATTATTTTATTATAGCCCAAACGTTTCGTGAATCAGTGACGTACGTGTTTCGATCAATAACTGCTTATGTGATAATATCGAGTACACACAACCCGACGTGGTCCCCGTAACAAGTCGAATTTTCTATCTATAACGCGACCGTTTCTCTCGCATTGGAAATTTATTCGAAAAATTTACGGTATATTTAGTTATGTTGGACTACGAAATTACAGAGAAGAACAAGAATGGGATGTTCCAGAGCAGATGAAACCTGTCGCAGAAAAAAGCACACCGAACTTCGTATTGATAGAGCTCTGTAGTTATTGTTGATGATTTACTTCTGTAAAACCGGCTTGTTGTTTATGCAAATTAGTATCTACAGTACCACTTGCATGGATTAAACATGTTTGTAAGATCAAGTTTCATCATGTTAATATTGAAAGGTTAGTAATGAGACACTAATTATTACTAAAGTATCATCATTTTTTATTTTTGGACTTTTGAGTTTCATTCTTACTCCAGAGCAAACGGGTGTCTTTATCAATTCAAAGTCCGGTCTGCTTTTTTTGAGACACCCTGTAGTATATCTTGACCCCTGGAAGTCTCCCTCGCCACCAAACGCAACACCCCCACCCGACTTGTGGCAGCATCAAAAGACGCTGATGTAAAGTCTGCTTAGATTTGCGTTCAATAAAAATCTTGTTTCACGCAAATGGAAACTCCATAGAAAACTGAGCCAGAATTATTTCAGCGGCAGTGACGTCACGTTCTTGTTTGCGCAGGCCTGTTGGGTTGTGCGGAAACCGGTTTATTCAGCTCGATGTATGAAAATCAACTCGAAGGCTTATTTCATAATGACCATACATCTTTGCATAGATATTTGCGATTTTGTAGATCAAACAAAATGCGATAATTCCATTAGTTGACTAAATAATATTCAAATCTGATCATCCAGCTTGTGTAGTTACTACATCATTTTAAACAGAAAAATGAAAATGAATCGTGCTTACGGTTTTGATTTCGTGTCTAATGTACGATATATTAGGCTTTAAGTATCCATTATACTTAGGGTGGAAACAGTTTTTCCCTTGTCTTCTATCTCACATTCATAGAATTATTTTCTTACGGCTTCTCATTTTTAGATTTTAAACGACTTTTATATTAAAATGCAGCCGTTACTTTGAACTCGGTGCGCACCACTGTTTTTTTTACAGTTTACCACGACTTGTCCAGCCGTCTACACTCGTAGCTGGAGTTGAAGTCAATAAAATTAATAAGAGATTTTTAGTGCTTACAATCCTATCTCCCTTTTGATGATGAAAAATTGATATTGAAATCGATTCCGTATTGCCAATCAATTCCCCATTCCATTCATCAATGATAGGTCATTTTATTTCAAGTTAAAATTTATGATCGTGGATTCAAAATTGAAATAAAAGAGCTCGACGTTTGAGAGAAACACAGCTGCTGGTAATTAATTGACGATAACTGTAACTAGCTCAGAATTTTTCGCTGCATGAAATCGGACATGTTGGCGGCAACACAAAGTCAGGGCAGTCGGTAGCTGCAGGAATAGTAACCGGTTTGTGGCAAGTTGAGGTATAGGTATTCGGTAATAACTTGAGGTATAGGTGTTTGGTAACAACTTGAGGTATAGGTATCCGGTAATAACTTGAGGTATAGGTGTTCGGTAGCAACTTGAGGTATAGGTAATCGGTAATAACTTGAGGTATAGGTGTTCGGTAGCAACTTGAGGTACAATCAGTTGGTATATAACTACTTTCTGTGAGCTGTTGTTCCCAGCATGAATTGTGTGACCAGATGATCACGACGTAAAGTGTGACCAGATGATCGCGACATAAAGTGTGACCAGATGATCGCGACATAAAGTGGGACCAGATGATCGCGACATAAAAAGTGACCAGATGATCGCGACATAAAGTGGGACCAGATGATCGCAATATCAAGTGTCACATGTTAGAATTAAAAACATATGTTTATGAATTTCGAAAAATCGATTTTCTAATTTCACTTAGAGATTATCGCCGTGTCAGCCAATGAATTAAGGGTTAATTCATTTCCATGATTATATATTTATTTGTGTGACATTTACCACCATTTTTTGCACTCTTGAGTGGAACTTTTTGCATATTGTTTTATCCTTCTTATTATTATGCTATCAGTGCACATGCAATATTTACTGATTAATGGCAATGTAATTATTTATATTATCCTGAACATTGTAGAAATCATTTCATGCATTATTTTACCATCAGTTATTTTATTTTATTTGTTTGCTTGACTGCGAAAAAGTTCATTCCCATATGCGTTCTTGCTCGCATTTTTTCTGAAGCAAACACCATTATGAAAAAATTATGCACGTCGTCGTAATCGGTACTTTAAAACTTAATAAATGAATTTACAACTCTAAATTATAGTGTTGCACGAAACTTTTGCGTTACATGAGCTCGCTAATACTGTAATATTTCTTAGAAGAAACTTGCAAAACATCCATTCTATTAATGCGCTTATTCATTCCCCATTTGTGTGGTTACCAAATGGGGAGCTGAAAGTGAGTGAAAATGCGTCATGCATGGTTCGACGATGAGCTTTTTGACTGCGTTAAGAATGAAGATTAATTTACGGAATCCTTGTTATCAAAAACCCATATTCCCGTCCACCGATGCTCGACAGAAGCGCGGCTGCAGAAACACCGAACACAAGGAAATCTTATCAATGACGCAATGTTTCCTTCCACACGAGGAGCTCCTGTTAAAGGCCTTACTGCCTCCTCATTACAGAGCGCCATCTAATTGGTGTTCAGAAGCTGAAATGCCGTAATAAAACATGTCTTAGAAGACCCATGCTCAAGTTCTGAAAATAGCGCTTCCCTTCAAAGAGTGAGTGCTCGAACAATGGATTTTCAGTCCCGGCCCAGCAGTAGGAAGCTGTGATAAAAATGTTAACAGGATCGAAAAATACGCAATGAAGCTAATTTTTTGCCACGTCGATAAAAACTCTTCCACTTTTGCTGGGCAATCCGTATGATATATTTAAAACGTTCAGGACAACTAGAGTTATATTGATGAAGCAAATAGGTCTAGGAATTAGGGCAATTCCTGATCTTTGTAGAGATCGTAACGGAGGCTATAGGAAGGCTCGGTACGCCCAGTTTTCCTACTGCATTCTGAGCGCATGAGGAAATGGTTCGTTTTTATGAGACCAGCCTAATCGTAGAACGTTTATTTGATATATGCAACTCCTCATTGGACGATGTTCCTGAAAATATCGTGAAGACAAAGAGAGACATGCGTTCTGATTTATTCACGCGTGTAGCTGTTTGAACAAATGCTGCCAGTTTAGTTAGGATGGGAACGTATGTAGACACTGCTACTTGCTGACAGTTGTAGAAATTGCGTTCTTGCCTTGAATTTTGTTGTTGTAAGCTGTAATACGTGGTGGCATTAAAAGCATAATGAAAGTGTTGTACTTGTGCGAATGTTCTAGAAATTTTCAGGAGAGTACTGAGCAAACAAATATCAAATGGTTGTTAAGGTTATGCGATTTTAAAATATCACCGCTGTCAACGCTAAAAAAAATTATTTGCTTTTTATAATTACGTAACGGGAGTTCTATGGATATGGTTTCCAGGCATTAGTTTTCAAGCTTTATGATTAGTTGCTTTTCTTAACCACTCAATTTTATCACGAAGCACAAACTAAAACCGAAACTTTACAGATAAAAGCTGTAAAAGCTTCAGCATGAACCAATGCAAAATTACGATTTCAGAGATAAATTAAAATTCCCTCAGGAATGGCTGAAGGCCTCATCGTCCTCACGCTAACGCCACAGAAAAATGTTCTTCTCCTCATTCGTTCACATTGAAACATCTGTGGCAGCAAGATTTATTTTTAATAAATATATTCCAGGCTTTGAGTCTCTGAACTTTGGTCTCTGGGCCAACTGGAAGGAAACAACTCATGCTACTCTTACCAAAAACTTAGTAAACTTAATAAAGTAAACTTAGAGTCAAATGCGCTCAAACTTTCATTCGTGGCTCATGTAAGTTTTTCCAAGTCCTTTTTTCCAAGTTGTGGGCACTATAGAGGCCGCCGTATTGAATAATCCATCAATTCAAATGGTGTACGCGTACTTCTGCACGTTTTCAAAAAACAGCTTCGCTATGTCATTGTTTCTAGAAAATATTTAATTAAAAACGGTGAAATGCAAAGTTCATGGAACACCCGGTGTAAATATCGTACTTCCAGTGATGGAATTGAGGGTCTTAGATGTAAATATACTGTTACACGAACTACAACTGCACCCGAACTCACTTCCTAAAAACACGGTGCCGTCTGAGAGAAAGTACAATCTTGAAGGGATATCCACCTGCACATACGGAACCTGTGGTACTGAAGTGTGGTGCTGGATATTAGACACAGATGTAACCTGTTGGGCTGGATATTACACACAGATATAACCTGTGGTGCTGGATATTAGACACAGATGTAACCTGTTAGGCTGGATATTAGACACAGATATAACCTGTGGTGCTGGATGGATATTAGACACAGATATAACCTGTGGTGCTGGATATTAGACACAGATATAACCTGTGGTGCTGGATATTAAACACAGATATAACCTGTTGGGCTGGATATTAGACACAGATGTAACCTGTGGTGCTGGATATAACACTCAGATATGATCTGTGGTGCTGGATACAACATACAGGTATAACTTGCGGCGCTAGAGTGTAGTGCTATCTATAACACACAGATATAACCTGTAGTGCTGGAGTGTGGTTTTAGAGTGATATAATCTGTGGTGCTAGAGTGTGATGTTGGAGTAATATAATCTGTCGTGTTGGATATAACACACAGATATAGCCTGCAGTGCTGGAGTGATTATCATCTCTCGTGATGTGAGAACATAATTAGAGTTCCACTAATGATTAACAAATCGAGTAACATATAACCCAAGTAACTAAGTAATCGAGTAACCTCACCACCCAAAGAATGTAAGTAACAATATACACAATGGATTAGAATTAAAAATAAACCACTTTCAAAAGAGCCAATAGCTTTTTTCCTGCACATGTTAGAAAGGCATGGTATGTTTGTACAGGCATTAAATTTTGCGACAAGAAGGTTATGTTTCCAATGATTTGGTCACAATAGTATGTTGATCGTAATCACAGTGCACTATGTACAACAAACCGTTACATATATATATATATATACATATATATACCCTGTCCAGCTTATTCATCGGAGCCCCAATGATTATTTGCAACTTTGGCCACCCGAGTTTTTTAGCAAGCATCCTGTTTTTTTTAGACGGTGTGGTGAAGAAATTAGGTTGACCATTGAGACAACTCTAAAGTTGTTGCTTATTTCCTAACCGAACGAATTATTATGAACTTTAATTCATAATAATTCATTCGGCTAATTAGAGTCATCCAAATAATAATGATTTGAATCACTTGACAACTATAATTCGCTGTGTGTGAGCTCATTCTGTTCTGGTCCAATCAAAACTCTTTTCTTTTAATTTTTAGCCTCTCGCGATTGCCTCGTTGCTAAACGCAAGAACCATAGGAAATGTTTACTAAATTCATACTGGACTGTGACACGTTTGCCCTCGTGACAATTTTCTCAACAATTCCTGCGGTCTATGCTAACGAGCTGTAAATTTTGTACTTCCTGGATGGAGAAAATATTTTCATGTACGTTGATTGGCTCAAAGTGCGTGGTTTATGTACAGAAAAATTATAGTAAAGGTCATAAACAAATTCATGAGAGCCTCCTGGAAGAGAAATAACGCGTTAACCTTTCGATTCATCAAATCGTATCGGCTCGACTCATGTCTTTTAGAGCAAGTTTAAGAAAAATTTAACAAGGAAATTAGTCAGTCACCTTTGGTTACGTTGGTGAAAAATCTGTGTCCTACTCGTCGCCAGCTGTCTAATGATTATTTCATAGCATTGATAATTTTTTGAGCTAAAGAAGATCTTCATCTCATCTCCGATTGAAAATGCAAGGTTTGACCCCTGAGAGAATTGTGTGGACCTTTGAATAAGCCAAATTTAAGGGGAGCAACATCCAGAGTGTTACTAAGGTAGATTAATGATATTTCAACGCTAAAACCCTGAATCCAGCACTGACATTGTTGGTGCAGAATAATTCCTTTGTGGTCACTTTATGTTGGGCTTTGCACTGCTTCAATTCCGTTGGGCTTTGCACTGCTTCAGTTCTGTTGGACTTTGCACTGCTTCAATTCTGTTGGACTTTGCACTACTTCAATTCTGTTGGACTTTGCACTACTTCAATTCTGTGCAACTTCTTCACTTCCCAACAGTGCAATTCAGTTTGAATCATTTGTTCTCTCAAGAGAAAAACCGAACAGAACGATTTTAATTGATCACTGTAGCGTTAACCTTTTGATACAACCTCATTCAATTTATCTATTTTGATCGGAGTAAAAGAGCATCTCCGAAGTATCAACAGAGGTTTGCTTACAACACATTGAACTACATGTAGAATCCAAGTTTAAATTACTGAAGCCTCACTGCAGAAGAGGTATGTGAATCAAACAAAGCCACTAAAAAATGAAGCATGTACATCAGCCAGTCGCGATGATTTACGTAACTCCTAAATTCAAACACATTGTCTTGATGAAAAGGAACGTAACTGACTCATTACGGGCGAAAATTACTGTGACGAGGGCATCTAGTGAAAATGCAGGAGTACAACAACTTGACTTCGTGTGATAGTTAGGGAAAGCAGGTACGAAATGAGCTAATTTTTGGATGCAAGTAGGCGCCCTTCATTGAAATGTTATGTGCGTATTGAACGTCTAATGACGTTCAAGACAGCATGTGTACGTATTCGGAGCAACAGGTTCTACCGACCCACAAATGAACACTACACCGTGCTATCTAATACAAGATAGTCAAGGCTATAAACTACTATGTTGAGTCGCAACTCGAAAAAAAAGGAAAGCAAAATACACATTTCAACGCGCCTATACTGTATGGTACGTTACAAGAGCTCATTTCGAACAGAGAACGAATCCATGAAAAATATTTTCAAGCAAAGCTACCACACTGAAATAACATATCGATGTACGTCTCTGAAGACGGTAGCATCGAGCGTGCTGGAGGGAAGCGTGGTCTCAACAGCCAGCTCGACCGCGGCCTGCGCAGCGCATAGTGAAGGATCGCTCATGAAAGAAAAAATTAGGCTTCAGGATCCACAAAGATGCATTAACGTCCAAAGCTTGTTGATTTACACCATCGTTTTGGAGCATCAGTTAGTCTAAGTTTGCGCCTTAGTAAAGTGCCAGAATAATGGGCGGCAACTGGAACAGCTTGCCTCGAACACGCCGGTGGCAATATCATTAACTGTCTAGTGCACTTTACCTCCTATATAAGGAATAAAGTCCCGGACTAACTGTTTGCTAAGATCCGCCGTCGCACTCACATGCAAATTAGAGAGTAGCTGAATATCTTTACTGATAATTATGAGATTTCTAACTAAGATAAATAACCTCAAAGGGGTGTCGATGGCTGCAAAAGGAAACAATTCATTATTAGTAGAGAAATATCCAGTCGAGGCCGTAGCTTCTAAGTGCTTTGTCTTGTGAACATTGTACCCACGAGTTCATTTCAACAAGTGCCCGCAACGAGAAGAGTACACCGACTCTACCTCTCTATAATTACAATGTTTGAACAGTAGATTTCAGTCAGCGTCGAAAGCTCCAGTAGCTCTAACGAAAGATTCTGAGCTCAGTTTTTTAACAAGGGCTGATAGAGAATTAATTGCTACCAGTACGCTAGTCAGATACTAAGCCGAAGCTGGCCATTTATGTTGTGGCCTATTGAATTAACATTTGATCTGATCAGTATCAAAATGATTGATTGATAAGAGCTTTCATTTAGGCTCTACAAAAGTTTGATGAACAGGTTGTATCGAGGTATCTTAGTTCCCTTCATTTCCGTTGTCCTGTCAGAATTTCAGAGAATATAGCGGAGCTCCAATTACCGTAAAACATGTAATGCAATTTTCAAACACCTGTTCTCTTCCAGAGGAAAATGTCCTGAGAAATTTCATTTTTACCCAACCGTAATTATCCACTAGACAACATCATCATCAGCGTTTGACAAAAAGAAAAGAATAGCAGAGGAAAAAGATTTTGTAATGAAGTGAAGACCACAGGGTTTCGAAAACAAGATAACAATCAGGCTAGGTACAGAATAGAAAACAATAATTTCAAAGTACACCTGACACTTCCATGAAAATGTAAATGAGGGAAAAATGTAAATACGTAAATATGTAAATGAAATAAAAAAAACATAAAATGAACGAGGAGGCAAATTAGATTTGACCTCGACACTACGCACCGCCTCCAGCGGCTCTAGCTTACTTCTCGCCGCTGTTGTTAAATTAGGTTAGGCTAGGTCAGGCTAGGTCAGGCTAGGTCAGGCT
>VOMN01118637.1:0-20385 GCA_014899125.1 Orchestia grillus | reverse complement strand
TATGATACTCGAACGAACGAATTCGCGTTCAAAGTACAAATTTTTAATTTACTTCGTGTGGCGTTTCTTTCACAATGAAAAGACAAATTCAACATTTTCTCTATATTCTCATCTTTCACCTTGATGCAACAATGATGCCTGGATTACCTCGCCTCATGGATCACTAGTGAGGATATGATTACCTCACCTCACTGATGTACAGTAAATTTTAGAGAGAGAAAAAGAATTTTGTAAACTATTCATTACTAGGTCGATTAGACCGGCTATGATTGTCAAATTTTAGGATTTCAAAAATGAAACAGAACTTTCTAGCTGATGCTGCTAATTCTATGTTACGACACAAGTGTCGCGTGTCAGCCAGAATATTAGATCACTGTCCCCTTTTGTCCTTCTTTGTCACTAGAATCGGCAACGTCATTTTCTGATTTTCAGTTAATGACTCCCGTAGTTAATATCGGGGCTTTGTTACCCCAGGAATCAATCGAGCTGTACACTCCCAAATTACCATCCTCTCAGTATTGTGGGTTTTTGTTCGTGGAAGTAGTAGAGTCTGACGTTTTTCCGTTAATGCGGTCATTGAGTTTCTTCATGGTTTTTCGAGTTCATTATGAAATCATTAGTTCTATATAGGGCAATAATCTCTCCTGCCACCGTAGTTAATTCGACTCCATGCCGCAGCGTGTCTCAACAACTCCGTGGATTTGTCACGCGAGATCTCTCCGTTTTCTTTCGGTTTCTTCTCATAAATTTAAGGTTTGTCTCACGGCGATGATCGAATAAATTGGTGAGGTATTATGTATTTTTCTTAGAATAGGTTGTTCATCATGTTAGAAAATGTTTTAGCTAAGAAAATTTAACTTTGATTGGCTTCCTTCAATGAACCGTTTCTCTTACAGTGTGGGTTGGTTTGAGTATTTTAAAATTCCATTTGTCTACAATTCATGTTTTTTATCTCTATTTAATGATAGCAATCCTTTTTACCTATTGAATTTTCGTATAGCTTTTGTATCTCCGTCAAAGGAGTTGTACGTGAGGTAACAAAACTGGGAGAATATCTTCTTCTCTGAGAAGAAAAATTTACACTTGAAAAATGATTTCCTCTCGGTGTTGAATCTCGGGAGGTTAGTTTCCTTTCATGTTAAAACTTGTTTCAGTTATCATAGGTGCTCGTTTTAATGCATAGTGATCAGGTTTTGTGAGGAATAGTGTATTGTTTCACTGCCGAAAGAAAAATCCAGCGAAAGAAAAACTTACCGTAGACTAAAATTCGAATAAAAAATTTGTCGTGTACGTGTTCACGAAGTGTCACGGTTCAATTCCAACTTGCGTAGAGAATGCTTGGAAATTCATCGATTTGTCTTGCACTTCCACCAGAGTCCATTGAGTTTGGTGTGGAAAATGCTGATTATGTTCGGAGCGCAGCTAATTGAGTGGCTAACCTCATCATCGACTGGACTATGTCATTGTGAGAGGAACGGAAATCGGAAGTTTCTGGTCCTTCATGATGAGTATCTTTTCAGTGTTGATGCGTAATGTGAGTACAAATGTACTTATAAAGTTACCAAATTTGGATCCTGTCAATTAAAAAAAGGAAGAGCTAAAGAGACCTAGCACATATTACAATATTTCTTAGTATTTATTCATTTCTAACTTATTTACTGTAAAGTTGCCGGTTAGTCTAATGCTTGAAATTTGAAATCCCCTTTCTTTATTATTCTGTGGAGAAGATTGGATACGAATTATGGTAATGCTTTGTAACGTTGGCGTAGGACTGTAAAATTTGTTCGAAATTTGAGTCGCAAACGACAGACATCACGTGTGCAAAGAACGGTTTGCGGTGGCGCCATTCTCCTCTCAATTTTATTCTCACGGGTTGCGTTGTTCCTTGCATTTTTTCTGCATCACTGGGCAAGCTTCAAATATTTGCTAAGAACTCATCCTTTGCGCATTAGCGCCACCGCAGTCGCAGGTGACGCGTCGTTCTTTTAGAAAACTACGCTGACGTGAATGGCATGCCACAACTCTTCCTCTGAGTGCAAATCGTGGTTCGGTTCTCGGGTTTCAGTTATGAATTTTTGACGACTTCAGATTTTGTGCTTAATCGCTGGGTTCAAGGAATAATTATCGACAGTGAATCTCTCATGGGGATGGAATGTTACACCACGGGAATTTCGCTACACGTCGAGGAAGAAATAATTTCAGGTACGATTTTCTTCAATATTTGAAATATTAAAAAGTACAATTCGTTAGCCGTGGGGGATTTTTCTTGCAATTACCTTTGCCGGACTGCTGATTTCTACTTCATCCATCTTGAGTCAATCATCTCATCTAGCCCGTATATAATCAAGATTCCATGCATCGTAGTTATGATCTTGTTTTTGCTCGAAATACCCCGCGTTGTTTGCCGTCAATTCGGTAGCCCATTCGTGGCATAGTTGACCACTTCTGGTTCGTTCCTAACAACAGCAGTCGACATGTTCAGGTCGTCTTACGCTCGATCAAGCGGCATTAAAGTGCAACACCGATCACGACCTTCACTTTTGATCCTAACAACTTCAAATTTAGACGCTTGAAAGCTGTTTTCTTGGTAGATTGTACATTTTTTCATTATTTTTTTCGTACGAACACCTTGGCACTAGTAAATTATCTAGTTCACAAGTTTTTGAGTATGGCCACTGTTTGCTAATGTATTTCTTTGTGACAGTATTTGGTTTGTAGATTTTTGTTAGCTATCAATAAGGTGTACAGCAGTGATTTGATGTCGTTTTGGCCATTCGATAGGTTATCTATATTGCTTGTTCTCTTTTTATTTATATTAAGTGTTGACGTATGTGAACATTCAGTTTTGAACTATTTCTTCTCTGCTCACTTTCTTCTATATGCAAAGTCTATCGTGTAAAATCTTCTCTGGTTTTGTTGGACTGATTTTTTTATTTTATTAAATTTCTTGTGTTCCCATTGAAATGTTGACTATTGTGATTGCAGCTTTAGTTCATTTTTATCAAACGCAATTTTTTATAGAGTGTTCTTTCATTTCTCTTCCCTCAGAGCATAGAATAGACCACAGCCAATAGGGTTTGGATAGTTAGGTTTGTCTATTTTAAGTCCATACTTAATGGGCCCTTCTTTTTCGGTACGAGGTAGTCTGAATTACTGAAACGCTGCTCTCCATACTACTACTCTTCATTTCTCTAATATTTATTTTGTCTGCAGGTACGCCGGTGACTCAATTCAGGACGAAACTTGGATGGTCGAGAACGTGATGCGTGCTTGGTGACGTACTAAATTTGCACCTTACAGTAGTTCATTAATTTTCTTAAACCGAGAGAAAATATTGCGTGTCTACTGCAGCATGAATAGGCAGGCCCCTCGTTACAGAGATATCTTTTGAAAATGGTTTCATTTAATTTCTTTTGATAGCGCAGAGAAATTGATCATCCCTATTTTGTTTTAATGTGTATGCAATAGTAAATGGTATTTCAACATTTTAAAAATGCTAAATGACTATTTTTTTTTTTAATTTATTAAATGTAGCGTAGATTAATGTATTAAATTATTTTTTATTCATACTTTTATGTTACCTACTTGTGCTAATTTTTATTTGCTCCTTAGTTTGGCATAAAGATCGGCTTGTTCAGAATAAGATTCCTCTGTAGGACTTCTCTCGTTGGTTCTTGTAAATCCTTTGGTTAGCTTGGCTTGATCATTTCTGAAAATTACGTCTACTTCGTTAAATCTAAAGTTAGTTCCAGTAATTTGATTCTCGTTTTGTGAACCTTGGAGCATAATTTTAGTTTAGTTACTTGTCATACTTCAACATTTTAGTATCCATCCGATTTATCATCATTACTCCTGCCGAGATCGCAGCCGCCACGTCTATAGCCGCTGATGGCCTGCTCATGCGTGACGTCTCACGAAAGCCCTGGTAGCACGTAGGAGCTCCGCGTTCTTTCCATTTCGTGGACGTCGATATTTTACCTAACCATTTTTTTAACTAAATCTCATTCAGCACAGCCGAGAGGCCCTAAATTACTAGTGGTGTGTCAAATCGAGATGCGATCTCGAGATCGGTCGATCCGTTCATTGTCGGGTGCTTATGAATACGCTCATTTCCAATTCTGGTAGACGTCACTTCTTTAAAATGAAAACGTGTCGAGCAATCTAGCCAGATATTTAGAAATGCACTTGCACGTTTGAAGTGTTCGCATGATATCCAGTGAGCTCCATTGTGTTCATTTTTATCGCTCTGGTAAGTTCAAAGGCCCTCCTTTTTACTGGACAGGAATGTTAGCTCGTTTGATAGAATATAAATTCCTCTCAAAAGCTTCGCTTCGGTTGATTGGTTCTCAAATTTTTGAAGCTCTCGGTACCCTCAGCTATGCCCGCCGTTTACATAGAGCTTCATTACATTCAAGTTTCATTGCGGTTCGTGATCGTTGACAGGGCGTGCCTGAAGCCTGTGTTGGGTATCGTGCCTGCCGATCGTAGCTTTCTACCTTTCGAACATTTCTTGATTGCGCATGCCCGTCGTTATTCATCGACTGCGCCCGATACCGACTGGGTTTGTTTGCTCGCATTATGAGTGATAGCGAGCGAGGTTCAAGATTTATTGAAAGGTGCCGCGCAGCTCGTTAGGTTATCTCTATTCTATGTGTTTGCGTGCTATTTCTAACGGTGATCCATCTTAACTAGAGTACAAGTTGTATTATGATGTTGATTTTTCTGGATGAAGCTGTTTTACCGTACCTCTGCGCACAATTTTTACTTGTTTTTCGTGCAGTTAAATTTTGTTGGAGAGTTATTTACCTGTTTTTTTGAGTTGCAAAAGTGTGTGCGCAAAACAAATCTGGTGCAAATTTTGAAGACTCAAATATTGATCATTGTATTTTCATTTATTCAATAGCTATTCTGTCCATTTACTTTCAGAACCGTGCTGAAATGAAATCTTTGATTTCCCTTCCGTAAAGACCTACCAAGGCGCGGGGTATTGGAGAGAAACTGAGACTTCAGTGAACTCATTTCTTTTGGGTAATAGAAAGTCCGTGTGGAGGCTTAGATACGCGTGGCAATTGAAGGAACGGGAGCCGGGTCTCTTACTCTGCATCCAGAGATATTTCCATACCATGATGGCAAGTTCGTGCCGAAAGGTGCCGTTTGAATTGGCGCACCGAGTTTATTCATTCTGCCTAATTCTGCACCATTTCAGTCTTTAAATTTCATCCGACCTGCTTCGTTTGCATAAGTGTTTCGACATTGAGTGCAATTTACGGTTCACTGTAGAATATATTCGTCGCCGTTAGCACCACACGCTAAAGTGATTTTGTAAATTGTGAGCAATAATGCACATGTATAACCAAAAAAATCGACCTGATCGTCGCTTATTGGGCTCTTCGTGTAGATTTGTTTGTTCTGGTGAATTCAGCACAGGATTTTCGTATTCTAAATTCTACCTTGCGCTTTGATCAGTCAACTTTTTAGCCTGAAAACCCGCAAAACGCGCAATTATTTTTTTGATGTTCACAACAGTGCAAGAAATTAATTTTCTCCAGTTGTCCAAGATTTATTTACTAGGATCACAACCTTCTGTATTGGTTTTATTTGTAAGAATTCTTTTTTTTTTCGTACGCAATTTTTGTTGACTCAAACTTTTTTGTCATTACGGATGGGTCATGAGAGTTGTTCATGATTTTAAGAATGGCGGTCAATAATTGATTTCTTTCATAGAACGAAAATATACTGTTGAGACGTTACAAAAAATTGCGTTCGGCTGAACCTGATCATTGTTGCTGAGGCCCATCACGGTCTGGTCTAGGTAATCGGGATCGTGACCAAGCAATGAGTGGGGACATCCACGGTATAATTCGGGATTGCCACTTCGCTGTCTCGCCTTCGGTTGCTTTCTTTGTCAATGATAAGGACGGCGGCTTTGAATTTGACTCTCAATTGTTCTGTTCCTGGGTTTTCTGCACTCCATTGTTCTGGTCCTTGAATTGTCTCCTGGTTTCATCTGGATCGTCTCCTTTTGTTTGCGCGATGTCAGCGGAGTCCTACTGCGAACCCATTTGCTGACGTCGTGACTGCTGGTCCTGTTCATGGCGTGCTTTCTTCTTCTAGCTGCGTCTGTATCCGATGTTCAGGAGAGTGAACTCAGTAGACTACCTTTGTGGCATCTAAAACTGTAGGGAATTCGAAATTGAAAAGGTTGTATGGAATTTCAAATTGAAAGTAATTAGTCAACATTCTCTTTGTTTGGCAGGGCGCGAGTCGTCGCTCAACAACTCAATGAAATATACGGACATGGACTATCATAGTGACAGCGAACTGTTTATTTTAATTGATAACGAAACAGTAATTCAATTCAAATTTTGTTTACTAACTCCGTCCGCAAACAGCGTTTTATTTTGCTTATTGTTATTATGAAATTTGGCTCATGCCAACACCTGATTGTTTATTAGGCTCAATATCGTACTCACGTTTCATAAAAGCGTTGAAGTCTTAGGGATTAGATTTAGAATTTTATTGCCATAACAGTTAAGTTTTATTTAGTCCAGCAGTGATTAAGATTTCATTGGTCTGTGCATCGCCGCCACCTACGTAGCTGCTCTGTCGTCCTCAAGTTCGCTCTCTCATGTGTGCGCAGATATGAAAGAGGGCCTCGACCTCGCAGTCTCTTAGTGGGCGTTGATCTCGATTGTCCTCATTAGTCAGTCGTCTGTTCATTTTTGTGTTTTGTTGTCGATGCTTCTGCAGACTTGCAGGGGCACGTATTTAGCTTCTGATGTCACTGCCGCTTCCAAGCGCTCACTGCGTCTGCAGCGATATCAAGTCAAATACCTTAAAATGTTCTGCTTGTATCTGTCAGCAAGCTGTCGCAAAATGTGGTTCCGATAAGTTTGAAATGAATTTTTTTCATTGAGATCAAACGAACATGAACGATAAATGTTATATCAACTTTAAATATGGGCTTCGTAAAGTATATCTATTCTTCTTCATGGTTTGTGGAAATTTTTATAGTTTTTGGCTGTGAAATACTGTCAAGTCACCGTAATGAAAATTACGCGCCGCCTGCGGTTGTCTTTATGTTACGCTGCTATTTTTATAATATCCCTAAATTATTGAAATTTCTCTTAATCTTCCCTAACTCTTAGTGCATACACTGTGTGAAACTTTCTGTAAATGCGCTGGTGATATTATTTCCCAATCGTCCTTGCAATGAGGATGAATTCTGTATTGTGCAATTCATGAAATCTTTAATCGTATCTTAGTCGTTTCTGTTGTAATAACATAGTAATAATCCTATAGCATCCTCTCTATTCTCTCTTCTAAGAACAATGGAATCTCATTTATTTCTCATTTTGCTGTAGATTGTTCTGCGAATGATGCGAACTTACCCAACTCCTCAGTCATCTAAATTATTTGTCGTTTGTCCTTGAATTTGCCATTCCGTGACTGCGCACTTGCTCGGTGCTGCGGTCCCGCAACTGTTGCAGCTCGTGATTGGCTGGCAGATTGTGGCTTGGTTCTTCCTCGGCTGCCCGTCACGTGGTTATGTCAGCGTTTGTTTCAACTTCAAGGACACTGGAGATGTGCGGGTGTCGACGATACAACGCACGAGGTATTATAATGGTTGAATTTCGTGAACGTCACCCGTTCGATTTTTGGGAACAACTATTCTCTGCCTCCAAACCAGCCTAGTAATCTCAGGTAATTTTAGTTAAGACGCTAACTAGTGCAGTCTGGGCCATTTTTGCATTTTTTCGGCAACTTTTTAGGTGCAGTGTTCTGCGTATAGGCTGTAATAAATCGGTGAGAACTTCATGTTAAAAATAAGAATGCAGAACAAAGTTTATTGACTTCAAGCTTATCTTCAGTTCACTTAACGGCAAAAATGACGGGCTGTCCCCATACTTCCCTGTATGCTCGTCTTGTTTCTTCTTATGCGCACGGCACTGACCCCAGTGTGGGATACAGGCAACGCGTCTCCTTTGATAAGCGATGCAATTAGGGCTCTGAACAATGGGAAAAATGCGCACAACAATAGAGGACGAGGCACTGCTATCGTTTAATATGAATATGTTAGGCATCAGACAGAGGTTATCGTCGTGCCTTGGCTTCGTCCCCTGTCTGCTTCAAAGTTTTGATGTTGCTTACAAGTCTGGCATGTATGTGTCCTTGCGTCGACAGTTTTTTGCGGCCATCATTCTTCATAAACGTATGTTATACAGATAATGATTCGCGTGGTTCTTGTTAGTAATTTTTACAACAAAATGTTATGATAAACTATTAGCCACAATGTTTCAGGTAAAAATGTTAGTTACGTACATACGTAGAACTAATCATCCATTTTCCTCACTTCATCATGATCCAACCACTGCATCGCCATATGGAAATTCATCCCGAGACACCGACGATAATACTTGCACAATTCGGAAACTCTTATTACAATGTGTAATGCTAAGTTAAATCGCCATGGGCAAATTTTCCAGCTAATCATCGTTTTATGGCTACTGTGAAAACGATGGGCACGGAAGCGCCATTAAGCAATCTGTCCAATTACATACTCAACTTCTCACGCACGAGCTTTGGAAGTTCGTAGTTAGCTGCAGCTGAAATACTTGCATTTGTTACGTCTTTTATGCTACTTTACGTAAAATTTCTGGTTGTGTGATGTAGACGCGTCATAAAATGTTGGATTTATTTACGGTGTGATATTGAATTTATAGGATTTTTTGGCGGTAACTCGTACAGCTTCGTTTCTGTGCAACATTTGATCCATTTACTTAGCGTAATTTTTTTCTTCTATTGAGCATGAAAATAGAAAGAAATCCCATTTCTAATTTTCCAAGAATTTTGGTGGCCTCGAATGCAAGTTGGATGAATAATTATCCGGGTCCCATTTGTGTCACATTCATCGCTTCTTCGCCGCAGATTCGACGCTGTGTACGAAGGTTGGAGTACAAGATCGTGTTGCAGTTCAATCTTCAATTTTTCGTTAAACTCCGATACCATCCAGTGTACAAGAAAACTTTCAGGTTTGCCATCAATGTGTCTGTTAATTGTATTTGTTGTCGATAATATAAAGATATTGAGTCGTTTATATTAAGACTCGAGGCCTTGCAACTTTGAATTCCGTCTGCTCCTGCAGGAGGCGTTTCGTACTCCTAAAGTTCATCTCGCCCAGCAAAAAATAGCTTTTTTGACATAATAACATTTGTCCTGAGTGTATTTACCCCACGTAACCTTGATCTCCAAGGAGCTGGGAGCAAATCACTACACCGGATGGATGCAAGCGTCGCGGTAATTCCTCTGAAGTCGCTTCTAAAAAGACCTCTACATCGCCTAGAAGGGTGGCTGGGGACTCGTCACGAGAGATCATTGAAAGTGGTTACATTTCTGTTGTGAGTTCGTATCTCGAATAGAACGAAAGCATGGCGTTTTATTATCTCACTATAGCTGTGTAGACTAAGTAGAAAAAGAATGCTATCGACCGGATGTTCTTTGAAGGCAAATATGAATCGTAGTTGCATTTCCGTCCGTTGTTTTCATATCCTGCCGCTATGAGTACTGTATTTTCAAGGATAATGCAAACAAACTGAATTAAGAAAAAATTCGTTTGAAATAGATTCCACATGTCATTTGCACTTAGCATGAAGCTACGCGCGTAGAGCTCACTGCACGGGCGCCCGAGATAATGGACATTTCTTGTGTCATCAGTGATCCGTGAAAATGGTTCGCATTAGGTCGGGCCATGCTCTAGCTAAGCGTGAGAAATTCCCAACTGGTGCTTACGCTCGTATTGGCTTCGGTCGCAGTTCGTGGATGTTATTCATACTCGGATGGTACTTCTTATTTTTCTGCTACAAATCACGTCCAGATGGTTGCAAAATCTAAAACGTATGGAAACTACGAAACTTTTCAATATCACTTCTGTGCTGCGTTAATCGAAATATGATTATCACGTAAATAAATAGAAGTAATTCCTACATGCTCCCATTTGAATTTTCGTATCTTTAGAGAGTAACGAATTGAGTTCACTTTTTTCAAATTTTCGATTTGTGTAGTTTGTAAGGTTTATCACATGTTGGCTAGCTTTTCTGCATTCAAACCTCACTCGAACCTGAGGAATGGAATTAATGAAGGAAGAAGGAAAGGAAGGTCATCACCCTGATTTCTTATCAAGCACGATCATAGCAGTTACGGACTCCCTGATTTGAAGGGTCATTGGTATTGCCAGTTTATCGTGTTCAAGAAGACCTGCAATTTATGGAAACTCTGGCCGCGGTTCCCACTTGTAATTTAGGCGGATACTTCTTACACGCAAATGATCAAGATTACGCTTGTGGTCGTTGGACGGCCGTGGGAGAACTTTCCAGTTTATCGGAAATATTCGGTCTGTAATATTGAGTGCATGCTCAATTTTTCTTTTTTGTGGGCAGTGTTTAATGTCAGTGAACTTTTTGCTCTTCCTAGACATCTTAGCAGCGAACGCAAAGCAGTCGGCACAGCGTGCGGTGTCCGTACTTGCTTATTATTGTGTTCCATTTTTTAATATGCATATTTTCACGGTATGTTAACTACTATGATAATTTTTCGAATTTTGTAGTAGAACTTATTGCTCCAATTAAAAAAAATACTGTTGCGTTAGGTAAAGTAGAACTTGAATTATTTATGTTTTATTTTGTTGAGCTCACCTGACTAAATTAAGGACCATAAATGATATTAACGTTTCTTATTGTTGGTAGTAAACCAAGCTTTTTCTAAATGACTTGTCAGACTCGTTGAATGAATTAGTTCTCGACTGCCTGTATAATTTCCCGGGCTCTTATTAGTATGCATGGCTATTATTATATCAAAAACAGTCTTGAGACTATTCAGTCATACTAGGAATTTGTATTTTTATTTTCTTGGGTTACCTTCAGCTAAAAAGTTACAATTGTCGACTTTGGAGTAGTAACAAATTGAAAGTTCGGGAGTTCGGAACGAACGACCGGATTGTACTTCACATGCCAGGCTCTCTCTACCTTACAAAGCTTCCAGTCTGAAACGTTGCCACAGTTCGCTATATTCGCGGTTTTTTTTTTCGCTTAATTCTCTCTTTTATCATTCAAGTTTATACGGTGTGTTCTCTCCCTCTGTGTGAAGGAATGATTTTCAGTCTGTTACTTGAGGTAATAAAGTAGTGTTTACGATCATGCTTGAATATCTTGGTAGTTTGTGTTCATTTATATTCCGAAGCCTTCATAAATGCGTCAGCTCATCTTGTGAATTGCATTTCTGCACGTCCACTTTTATCAACAGCGACTTGACGCTAACTTCTTCTGAATGTTATTACTAATTTCAATTCAAAGCCTGGAGTTACTGCATGTTAAATGCGAGTGTAGCCTCTAGTGTCAATTCGTATGCAGGAAGCGTCGCGCATCTGGCAGCACCTCGCTCACTGGAGGCTTTGCGTAGGTAGTTGCGGAGGGTCTCATGTTTTCGTCTATTATTTTCATGTATTTTTATGATTATTATGCGCTGATGTCTTGGGCATGTTGGTGCTCCTGCGGCGGCTGGAGCATTTTCTCCTCTTGGGATTATGCAAACTTACTGATCTATGAAATTATTCTTATGTGGGTGCCACACTAGCGAACTTACGTTAAAAATATCATTTTGATGTGTTCTGCAATGAGGGTCCTCTCTGAATGTGAGTTCTGTGATTTGGAACCTCGCACCGAATGGTGTATGATGAAAGGATTCCTACTCATTTAATTTCTTCAATTCCTGGGTAATGACTCAAGAATCTGGCATCAAAAAAATGACTCGTGTTGTGTTGATTGCTTAATCTAAGTTGAAAGTGTGGATTGTATCCCGTTTAGTGTTCAATTTCAATTTTATTTGATCAGCAAACAAGCTTTGTAATTGTTCCGAGTATCAATTTTTTTTAAGGCACTCTATCTCGGGTGTTGATGGTTCAACATGTAATTTGAAGTAAATTCTTTGTGTTTGGATACTTTCTCACCTGTTACATTCTACGTTTAAATTTGGTATTTTTTTCATTTTCATGCCTAGTTCGAATGCCACATCTGCATAACCTTGAATTGCCTGAAAGGAAATGAGAAAATACGGGAAGCTTACATTTTTCTGGATTTTACGATGTTTCGATGATGCATTAGCCTTGACCAGGTGCGTTAGGACGAGGTGTTTTCGTCTTCAAAGCGACGAGCGAGAATGTGAAGCCTGGAGCGGCCAGCCACTTTGGGTCATCCCGAGGTGCCTCAAACAATTGGTTGCTAGTTTTCGTCATGCCTCTGCCTCTACTATGCTCATCAAATTTCTATTTCACAAATCTTAACAGCCTTGAATAAAGCGTTAAAAAAATTATAACTTAAACTCGGTGTCTTACCCACCGCGTGTTATTATGTTGAAAAGTTCGTGGCGCTGATGAAGTTCTTCGTCTCCATATATGAGCTTCATAGTAAACTGAATTATATTGTCTTCGTAAAGAACACAAATGTCCCTGATTTTTAGTGATGTTCTTTGGTGATGTGTCATCATCAATATCTTTATTAAACATCTTAATTCATGCCTAATTCATGTGTCAAACTTGATGCTGGAGAAAAAGCAATACGTCAATTAGGCGCACATTGCTGCATATAAAAATTACTCCGGAATTTCTTTCCAGAGCCAAAAAATTTCTCCTTTCTCGTATTCCGAAAATGTTTTGTAATTTGACATCTTCGATGGTGTGACATGTGACTACATCACGTTTAATTGGCGGGCATTTTCTCTTCTTGGACCAGCTAGACTTTTCTGAATCCGTAAAAGGCAGCAGCTGCGCCACTCCTTGCTGTCCATTCGCTCCTCGGCTCCTCTCCCTTCCACCGCCGCTCCTACGGCCAGCAAGAACCAACCTGAAAAAAAGGACGGCGCGTAAAAGTTGGAAAAAATACGGGTAGGTGTTGGGAGGCACAGGTAAAAGGCCCGGTAGAAGCTTAGGCCTAAGCTCAGTTTAGTCTGCTAGTCTGTCTCCCATGTGTCATAATATTAAAAGCTAAGATTTTTTTCCCGCACTCGTGAATGGCTACATTCCTGGCAAGTCAGTTTATTACCTTCGTCGGGGTGGACGGCACTCGACGAGCCATGAATTTATGTTGCGTACGTTCGTAGTCTCGCTAATTTTCCCTGAACTTAAAATTTCCTTTCGAATTTGTCGAGTTGATCGTTTCCTTCCGACGCCTACTGAGCGCGTGAGAATGAATACAAGACCATATTCACCACTATTTCATTTACACAGCTCTCTGATCAGCTGTTCTCGTACGCTATAAATTGCGTTTACTTGATTGGTATTTCAAGCCGGGCTGTTACACTACTTTTGTTGCTTTTTATTTTCGGTCATGTGCGTTTTTCATTGTGCGGACGCTTTTTCAGAATTTGGGATACAAATTAGGCCTTCAAAATTTGTGGACGACACTTCTTTGCAGCTAGTAAGGGTTGAGATACACGGAGACATCGATGCTGAATGAAGAGTGATCCCAGTGTCATGGGACCTTCTCGACAGTTCCGTGATAGCCGTGGAAGAGAACTTTCGATGCGCTCTTCATTTTTTCCAAGATTAGTGAATGCTCAACCTTAATATGTAGATATTGCGTATTCAGTGTAAATTGAAGTTCGCTTTGAAAATTACTTTTCATTTACCTTTTCAGTCAGAAAGAGACGTGAGTGTAATACTTGATTCCATTTCCCGAATTTTACTCTTAGGCTTATTACAGTTAGGAATTGTAGAACCTTATTTTATATTGTAGATCGCGCAGCGTTTTATTCTAGCTATTTTGTTCAGTGATGTGAACAAGAGATAAACCTGTATTATACCCTGTTATTGCTTAACATTTTAACGTTGACAAAATGATGACTTTTTTACATAGTTGTTAATTATCATAGTAGAGATATCTGCCAGCAAAATTTTCTTCTACTGCTGCATGGGGTCTATAGGAACGAGTTTTTCTGCGTTAGCCGTCATGACCATTCTGGTATTTTATGTTCGTCTCGAGCAGCATAGCGCGCGTTGACTCTTCTTGTCTCGAGTTGAAACTGCGCATGCCTGTTAAACGTTTCCTCATGATAGAGAAAGAGGTCACTAACAGAGTTTAGTGCGAGGAAAACTCAAGCTCTGTCTTTTTCACACTTAAAGAGAACATACCCTCAAGTTCAGTGTATTTTGTCTTCTTGATGAGCATTGTTATTTGTGTGCTCTCGACGGCACGGCTCTAATCATATTTCTACCACATGGATCAGAGCCAAGCTCGTTCCACTGGTCGAATCTTTTATCCTTCACGTAAAAACGGTCGAGTGCATCACAAAAGCGAATTTTCTGATTACCTTGTAAAGCCCTCACGTGATGTCCAGCCAGGATGGAGCATCTGATAGAGATGGTGTGTGAGGCTCTCGCGCGTCCTGATACTTGGTATGAGATACTTGCAGAATTCCTGAGACCACTCATCTCGAAGTGTGCTATCAGTCTGCTCACCAGAGGATCGCTATAGCGAGTTCATGTAACAGTATACTGGATAGTTGTTCTATTGCTCTGAGAGTTCAATACATACCTTGGATAAGAATTCAATCTTTTCGTTTTATGTTTTGTTCGAAGAAGTGTTATTTTCATCTGCGTGTGCTCTAATATTAGCATTTATAACTTGCGATACGTGCACCTCCATATAAATTTGTCACTCCGTCTGATGCTTGTAGCCTCGCCGGTTGCTTCACAAAATGGCACCCAGATCTCACTTATAAGGCTAGTCGCTGTGATAACAGAAAGAACCAGTCGTGCTCTCGCAATATCACCCGAGAAAACAAGTCCGCTTGTCTGCATGGAGGGACAGGTTTACGAGTGCACCTCTCTCAATTGCATCTCATTGTGCTCAGATCTTGACATGGAGAGACCATACCTTCTAACTTTTTAGTCGTTTTGCAGCAAAAGGCAACTGATTGATCTTTTATCTAAGATATCTTTGTGTTCTAGTTTTTTCCATGTAATATTAAAAATATATTATAAATATTTTGTGCCAATTTAACGATTGTGAAATGTCACGTGAGTGCTTGTATTAAGTTTCGATTAGAACTGAAGGTAGTTCAAATAGTTATTAAACATACTTCACTTCTGACTCAACTAGAGCTATCCATTACACTAGCTCAGTAATACTGACATCTTCGTGGATTATAATTGTATGGATTCAAAATTTGCGCATTGATTTGGGATTGCACGATGGTTTGCTTGTAATTAAGGTACGAGTTCAGCATTCTCATTACATTTTGTACCTCGGCCTTTGAAAAATTATGAATATATCTCTCGAAATTCTATGACTACAGGGTGATGTTACGATATCGTTTAAGTTCTTACGATAAGAGTGATTGAAATCTGTGGTACGTCGAATTCAGCTACCCACCCTGGATCGTGGTAGTGAGATACCTCAGTGCTGAGAGATAGCTTTGTCTCCCTGGGTTTGGTCACCTCTGCTACTTACAAAGCCTTTTGTACGAGTCATGAACACTAATGACTTTTGGCTACATTGGCCACACTCGAAAGATCGGCACGTTCATTAGTCCTGTCGGCCTGATAGATACATCAGGCTTGTCATTAGGCTGGTACATGGATCCTTCGAAGCATAGTTGACCGTTTCCATTAGTACCTTTTGCTAGGGCTTTCGACCTATCCATTGCTCTCCGCTTGGTAAACGTATGGTTTGACTTCGCTGCTGCCCTTCAAAAATATCCGTTATGTATCGTATGAGTTAACTGGTCAACTGCTACAACGTGCAAGTTTTCCATGTCAACTGGCTGCGGTGTGTAAATTTTGCCAAAAAGATTGTTCAGAAAAGGAAACTAGCATATTTCTTAGAAAAAATTAGTAGTCATCGCTCCTGTAACAGTTACTGAATAGCATCGATACTAATGCCACTTGATGAGCATTTTTTGCGTCCTGTTGTTACATTTTGAAAACGATATTTAATTTTTTGATTCGTCAAATTATGGTTTTCTGGCCATCCGTGTCAATGTGTGACGTTGTCTCTTCATCCTGACGGTAATTTCAGTTGTTCGATGTCGGAGTAACTGTGGCTGGTGATGCCCTGCAGACTCGGTTGGAGGACACGTCAGTGGGCACAATAACATCTTCATCAGCGACGCCGTAGGTATAGTCGCTCTTGACAGGTCGCGCTCGACGTTCATTAGGGTGCTCCAACTGCTAGCTCCCTCAAAGTGCTCCAGGCCCAGTTTTCTAGAGAGATTTTGGAAAGGTTTTACCTTTTCGTTTGAGTGTTCGTCTGCTGCCCACACGGTTTTCTTGTTGTTCAAACGGCCGATATCGTGGTTGATTGCATTTACTCTAGGGGGTCAACTAATAAAACCTCTCTTTATTTTTGGATGTACACTTTGTGTGTTTAAAAACATATTTTTTGTACGTATAGGAATTCATCTTAAAATCTATGAATTTCGGTTTGAAGTTGACTGTACTGGTTAATTCTCAAGGTTTACACTGAAATTTATGTCTGGATGTATTTAGAAACGATTGTAAACATGCATCTGAAAAATTTGTAATTTCGCACGCGTGTTTTAAATGTGCTTATGAATTACATGCGAAGCTCAAGGTCGCTGAAGATGATTTGACCTGCTCTTGGTGTGTGAAACCGAAAGTGCAGCTCGTTGCATCTGCGAACCAACATCTCAAGTCTATGTAAGGAGCGGCAAATTCTGTTCGCGTCACGACGCTTCGTTCTAAAAGAAGTCATCGCCTGTGATATTGGCCTTACGTAACCCTCCCCAGCTCCCCCATGCCAAGGTCCATAACCATAGCGCTCGGTCGTGAGTCTCGTTACCCACTGAAGAATTGCTCGCGAAAAGAACTTGTGAACACGCATGAGCTTTTTAGCGCTTGTCATCCTCCGTCGATTTATGGTCTTTTCATGGAAATGAGGACAAAGGCGTTCTGTGCGGAGGAGATCGTGGCTTTTCCATTCAGCGCTGACGACCCTAAGATGATATAAGGCAGTTTTATTAAATGCACACAATTGAGTATCTCTTGATTCTTGCAATTCAGCGACGAGAAAACGAGTGAATGTTGCGAATGAGTTTTTTGAACTCCAACGATTGCTTTCAGCTTGTTCGAAAAGGCTCACCTCATCTTAAAGGATTACCTGACGATGTTAACTGATTTCTCTATTAATTTTGTTTACCTTCGGTTTATTCATATTCAATAGCTCTCAAAATTCTTCGCGGAAGCAAAAAGCGACAGATCTGTATTAGTTAATGATTGCATTTACTGAGTAGAAGTTTAATGTAAGAGTATTCTATTCTACATTCTTCAGGATTTTGTGTGAGTGGCCTCTGTTTTTGTGAGCGCTGTTTTGAGAAACCTGAGAGATTCCGGTCTGTGGGCCCACTTCAGTTATGGTTGATTCACTTCAGTTTTTTTCGTTCTCGGTTCAGAAGTGTTAGGTTCTACCTTTCCCGCGCTCATGAACAGACCCCCTCTTTCCTTTCCACCGTGTGCTCACTAGAGTGTACCTTGAGCAGGTGTTTCCTGCCGTCCTGTTTTCCGACGTACGATTGTAAGAGTGTATACGCTTCCCAACTGTCACTGCCACTATACGCAGGTGTCGCTCGTCATGCTATGCTGGTAGTCAACTTCGTTTTCAGTGACATTCTTAACCTGTAATTATTACTTCACTACCGCTTTCTACGTTCTAATTTTAACGGTATGATATTTTCTTGTGCATTACCCCATTTAGTTTATTTCTTATTAACTTTGTGTGTCACCTAGGATCATCAAGACCCTTGTTCAAGAACTTATTTTCCTCTCGAAATTGAATGTTACTGTCGGAGCGTAAAATTTTGCGAATAGTTCCCTATTGTGTACTAAAAAATAATTCTTGTCTGGCTCTAAACCCGTGATTTCATGAAATATTTGCTTAGATTGGGAACTTCATTCACGTACTAATTGTCATTTTTTAAGATGGCCGCCGTAAATCAGTGAACACGTGTAAAGGTTACGTAATAAATATCTCGGAAATTATCTTTTAAATTCTGTTTGTGTATAAACTAGTTATGATTCATTTAAATGCGTTTCCAGATTGTGATTTAGCGTGGTTTTACTTTCTTGATTGTTAAGCTCAACACCAGCTTCAATTGGGTGTTCTTGCCATCGTGTTCAACGCGTAGGTGTGTGTAGGTGTGTCATCATGGTCGTGATTCATTTTATTTACCTAAAACTAGACGAGTTTACCGAGTCCCACGAGAGGATTATTGTCTGTGACTTGTCGCTTCGCCACTGTGTTTTAACCTACAGTGCATGGCTGAGCTTCTTTGTCTGGAAGTTGCATGTAAAAAAGTGGCCATACACCTGCACGACATTTGATATCGAAATGATGTGCCGGCCTCCAATTCGAATTTGATTCCTGTTTCGTATACAAGTCTTAAGAACTTGATTTTTTTGCAGGTGCGTTCAATTGTCATCATTGTATCAGGTATCGTTCACGTCGACTTTTTGTGTGTTGTAATTTTTCGAAATTTAAAGGTATTGGTTTCAAAGCTTTCCTGACTCGTAATTTTTCTTGCTCTTGTTGTTTCTTCGCCTCCCTCTTTATGATCATCAATACTCAGCTACGCATCATTGATCAAGCGTAACGTCATGCATCCAGTAGTCATTTTCCAGCTCTAATGTAGCTAAAATGGTTATCGTGTATCTTGCTTTTTATGTCTGTAGTTACAAACTTTATTCGGCGATCTCATAACATAACCTGACAATAAGGACATGTAAATAACAAATCTGATAATGGAAACGAAGGCTGAAGAAAATTATTTAGACTCTAATGTGGGCTAATGATAATACTCATCTGTGAAAACTTTGGCTTTTTTTACTGGCCGCAATTATTTTCTAGTAGGGTTTTGAATTCTTTTCTCCTGAGTGAGGACATGTATATTTCAACCATTTTTCTGCTTAAGTACAAAGGTTGCATGGAGTTTCGTGGCTAGCTTACAGAATTTCGGTGAGTTTTGTCTCGCGCAACCTCCCCATTTTTCATGCTAATCTCCTCGAGCGAGTTAAGGACGTGAAGGTTTTCCCCAAATCCTAGACGGGAGGCGAGAGCGACCGCCTCGATGCCTAAGTGTTGAGCCGACCGTAAATCTTCCGAGGCTCGGCAGGTCGCGGCGCTAAAATGTTCCTGTTGAGCATCACGCTAATGGATGTGTCTATCTGTTCTGTCTCCGTGCTTCAGACTGTTCAGAATTTTCTAATCGTCTGGGATTAATTTAGATTGTCCTGTGAATATCTGACATGAATTATTGTTCACTCTCAAGCTCTGCATTCGTTTGTAAGATTGGCCACTGACCATTTGTACGAGTTGTGGTCAGTCCATCATAAGAACGAGACCGTTTTCCTAATGCCTTAAGAATCTTGACTTTGTATCAAGCATTTGTGAAGTTAGTTGTAGAATTTTTTGTAGACTTATAGTTCTCGTTGAAAACCTGCGCCTTCAATTTTTTTGTACGTTGATGAATTATTCGTCTAACTTAAGTTTATTTTCCCATTTATTTTTAAGCTTGTGCAGTTTGGATACTGCCCCCTATACCCATTGCTTATCAATTTTGAAATAAGTCCAAAGTAAACAATTTCTTAGTTCGTTCCTGTCTTAGAAATATTCTGGAAATTTAACAAAAAAAATACAATTTTTTAATTTTTTATACGTGTACTGCTTAGGGATCACCGGTGCGCGCACGCCAATGTCGGATTTGTTCTTCGACTATATCGTGCTCGTCGCCTCGTGGGCAGGATTGCAAATTTCAAACTTGTTTTCCTGTGAACGATGGGATCGTAGATCGTGCATTTCTCTGAAGGGAACTCTCCCCTTTGTAAAATTCATGGGGCATAAATTGTGGGTGAATATTTTCTCTGACGAAACTTCGCTTTCAACATCCGCTCATCTCACGATCTCTTCCGTATGATGTTTGTTGTTTTCCAGCTTCTTATTTCAACGTCGCATATGCGAATGGCTCCACATTCATACAAGGTAATGGATTACGTGTTATTTTCGATGTGAGAAAGTTACTTTTCTCTGAGATCAATTGTCCGTACTCCAATTGTCGCTGGAGCTGCAAGGTTTCATGAAAACGTTTGAAATTTAATTCATGTCCTTTCCTTTAATTGTCCTTTCTACCTTATGATGGGATTACATATTTTCAGGTGTTTCCTTTTGCACCATTTTATGCACATAGATCTTTCAAGATTATTCGATACTCCTCTAGAAGTTTTGAAGAACTTACGATTGTGTTGGCGGTTTTCAGGTCAGCCACTAAGAAAATATTAGTGATTATTTTATTTCATCCTTTCTCAAGATTTGCGTGGTACGGAAG
>VOMN01118634.1:0-14004 GCA_014899125.1 Orchestia grillus | reverse complement strand
CACCTCAGTAGCGCTGATGTCAGCCAGCACACTCACCTCAGTAGCGCTGACGTCAGCCAGCACACTCACCTCAGTAGCGCTGATGTCGTCAGTAGCGCCGCTAATAGCGGTCTCAGCAGCAGTCTGAGCATCACGAGCGCTCTGGAGAGCATCCGCAACGCGCAGGGCGACGTCCAGCGTGGCCTCCGCCTCCGCCCTCGCGGCGTCCGCACGCTCTGCACAGTGCGTTGTTATTATTATTAGTTTATGTGCTAAGTCATGTGGACTGGAATTATCATTAGTTAGTTAATGTGTTGAGTCATAGTGACTGCGACTATCATTAGTTAGTTTATGTGCTGAGTCATGTGGACTGCGATTATCATTAGTTAGTTGATGTGCTAAGTCATGTGGACTGCGATCTTAAAGGAAGTTGAGAGAAGGGATCTCGATCTGACAGCTATGGTCATTCATCTTGAGCCCAACGCCCTCACCCTTGAGCCTCGTGGCAGTCTGCAGGTCGTTCCTGGTGGCCGCGATGATGGTCTCGATGTTGGTGAGGGAGTCGATGGTGTTGGAGATCCTGGTGGCGAGCTCCGTGATCTGCTCGGGCCTCAACTTAATGTCCAGGAGCTGCGTCTGCACGGCGACACCATGGGGAATTTAGCGCACAACCGTGGTGCAAGAATTCTGTAGCCACGAAAACTCCAATTTACGAGATTTTTCTTCGTGAGTTTAGACTGAAATTCAGGAGACTTTTCTGGGTGATTTTAGAGTGAAATTCACGGGACTTTTCTTCGTGACTTTAGAGTGAAATTCACGAGACTTTTCTTCGTGACTTTAGATTATTATTCACGAGACTTTTCTTCGTGACTTTAGACTGAAATTCACGAGATTTTTCTACATGACTTTAGACTGAAATTCACGTGACTTCTCTTTGTGACTTTAGACTGAAATTCACGAGACTTTTCTTCGTGACTTTAGACTGAAATTCACGAGACTTCTCATCGTGACTAGACTGAAATTCACGAGACTTTTCTTCATAACCTCAGACTGGAGTTCACGAATTTGTACCTCTACGCTTATTAATTCAAGTCGCAAAAAATTTCTGCGGCCTTATTGACCCGAATCTAACATTTAGTAATCGTGAATTATAGGATACTACCTCCTATCGGTTGCTTTTTCTCACGTAGAATCTCGAAATTACATAATCATAAAAATACATATTCCAGTAACAGCACCGTTTCTTCAAGAGAGCACAAGATGTGCGATAATTCCAAGTTCAGATACATGCTTTTGTGCAAAAACATTTAATTTTCTGTAAATCAAAATACTGAACACAAGTTTCGTTAACAATTTAGTGCTCATTTCAAAGGTCGTTTTAATCGTGATGGTCTCGTCAGTTGACTAGGAGGACTCTACTGAGCTCTAGAGAACGAAGTTAGAATCAGGCAAGATATTCATAGCCTAAATTCTTTGACTCCTGCACTGTTAATTTAGAGATTAGTTTTAATAAAAGACAAATAATTTGATTTTGGGAGTATAACCGAGTATTCAAGTCCGATCATTTAATTAAATCTCGATTTTTCACAGCAACATGAAGACGACTTAGCTCAACATCAGTCAAAAAAGTACATTTCAAGTCATTGTCACTTCCGGGAGTCTAAGCCAACGATCGTTCTTTGTAACCGATAGTACCGCTGGGAGACTTATTTCTGTCCAAGCCAATGGCTCTTAATTAAACAGGGCAACATTGAACCTTAAACTGGGCAACATTTAAAATCAAACAAGGCAACATTTAACCTCAAACAAGGCAACATTGAACCTCAAACAAGGCAACATTGAACCTCAAACAGGGCAACAGTGAACCTCAAACAAGACAACATTGAACCTCAAACAGGGCTACATTGAACCTCAAACAGGGCAACATTGAACCTTAAAAAGGGTTAGATTGAACCACATGGGTCAGGCAGAAGTTAAGGCGGCCCGCTACGGGCTATTCAAGCTACAGCTCGGTGAACACGTACCTGTATTTTGAAAATTATGAAGAACATAACTCTCCTCCATTCACAAAAAAATTAAAGAACGCACGCGGTGCAAACGTTTCTTGGGTTCATACAAGCACATACGAATAGACCGACCATTGTGAATAGACCGACCATTGTGAATAGACCTACCATTGTGAAAATGGCCGCCCGAAGTACCGTCCGAGTGTCTCTCCAGAACATGATGCGATGTACACGAAAAGCAAAATTCTTAACATTAATGGATGAAATTATTTTCCTGGTATCTCACGCGCGAGTGTCACAAGAATGTGTTACCGGAATTTATTCGTTCATCAAGCGTTCTTCGAATGTGAATTTTCCTTCAATTTATACCGGTCAACGCTTCCGTTTCAATTTCTTATCCAGTTTTGCCGCGGTTGATAAGATACTTATTCGTACGTAATCTGATCAATACCGAGCGCAATCACATCGCAGTAGCAGTATTTGTGACCCTTGTACACCGTTGTTCGTCTCCTACCTGCTCGGCGAGCTGGCGTATGGCGTCCGGAGTGGCGGCAGGGCTGTCGAAATAATCAGTGATGTTGCGCAGCAGTTCTCCGAGCGCCATTTTGTAAGCGTCTGTCTCGTTCCTGGACAGTAAACTGGCGTCATAGGCCATCTGAGCCAGGCCTGCAGCCTCGTCCGACTGTCTCTTCACCGCTGAGATGCCTCTGGAAACGAATGCATTTTATTTTATTAGTTAATTTAAAATTCCCTTGCCACATCGAATGGGATTTCAAGGGAGCGAAAAGACGTGGAATCTATGGACTTTAGAGAGCGTGGAATACATGCACAGGTGTGTCCCCACACAAATTCCGTGCACATAGAAACGGGAAGTTAAGAAAGAAGAGGAAGAATAGATGAAGAACAATCAGCAAAAGGAGCATGGGAAAAGAAAGAAGCTTAGTGGGCTGTAAGATAGAAGTCCCACAGCCTAGTCCTGCTGGGACTCTGGAAACGAGGAGTCACCTTTAGATGACGCATACGTGCACCATCACAACACGAATTGTTAGAAATATTCATCCTTAGTCCCATAAGTTTGCGATTTCTTCTAGTACTCTGCTTAATCACTTGTGCTGGAAATGGTTTTAACTCAATACACTTAGCAATAGTCAAAAACGGAAGATAAGAACTTGTGAATGACGTTCAACAACCCATAGTCGTGTGGCTGGCTAAAATTTTCGCTAGAGACCATGATGAGCAAGATGACGTACGATTACTTCCTTCTCCACCGCCGGACGGATGCGGTTGCCCTTAGACAGGCCGCTGTCATTCTTGAACATTGAAAATAGTCCGGTATAGTGTTATATTTCGACCGAAGGTGAATATGCACACTTGGGCATAAAATATGACCTGTTTCACGGTTAAATTTCATTCATTTAAAATATAAGTTTCCCCTTTCAGGGTTAACTGAATCGGCGAGCTGAAAAGTAGCTTCTTCACTCAGAATGTAACAATATTTCACATTTAATGACTTGAGTAACAATAATAAATTACATACTGGGTCCGAACTTACATTTATCGCAATGTTCTTGTGCAAATATCAATGAGGAAAGCTCGTAACCCGCCCTCGTCTCAACCCCAAAACTCTTCCTGACAAAATTTGCGAAATTTCAACGAAACATTTCTCAAATGAATGCCCTTTTTAAAGCAGGGAGTTCGAGTGGGCTCCATGGTGTAGTGGTCAGCGAGATGGCTTCACAGCAGAAAGGACCAGGGTTCGAGCTTCGGCTCAGGTGAGGCTTTTCACGTGACTGCGGAATACTTCCCTTGGAAAAGGAAGTTTAAACCACACATTCCTCATCACACCAGTAGTTGTAAGGCATTGAAAACCCAACGGTAAAACGTGTTGGACTTAATAAAGGTTCTTTTTTAACAATGACCCTCTCGGTGTATGGAAAACAATTAACTACGATTGTACACGACGAGTCGGACGACTGCGCATTAAGAAAAGACAATTTATGGCCTATTTCCAGCAGGTGTTGACGAAATATCATTCCCTGTACAGAC
Source organism: Orchestia grillus (assembly GCA_014899125.1). Taxonomy (NCBI): domain Eukaryota; kingdom Metazoa; phylum Arthropoda; class Malacostraca; order Amphipoda; family Talitridae; genus Orchestia; species Orchestia grillus. Next base: position 9,973 of record VOMN01118634.1, on the reverse strand, counting down.
GAAGTACGGGTAAGGGACCCCAAACATGGCGCCCAGTTCAGGTGAGAGGGCACTGGGTACGGGTAAGGGACCCCAAACGTGGCGCCCAGTTCAGGTGAGACGGCACTGGGTACAGCTGCAGCAGACACCCCCACCAACCTACGGTCGTGTTATGTCCGTAGTACAAAAGTCACGTAGGCCGATCTCGGAAAAATGCAGCTAGTTTAGCTCTAAAAAGATGAACTTGCTGTTTAAATGAAGTAATTATTGAATAAAAAGTATTTCATATTTTAGGCACTTACATTTGTGCTTATTCATTCTATTCCAGTTTTGAAGGAGAATATAAGAATTTGAGACTGAACAACATTTGCAGCGAATTCGTAAGAGTGGTCCTTATAGGGTTAAATTCAACACGTTATTCGTTCAATATATTCGATGAGTCGGAGCAAGATTACTTCTAGAAGGGCCACTTTGTAATAGGGCAGAAAGTAAGAATTTGTAATAGGACAGAAAGTAAGAATTTTAAAAATACTAAAAGGAAGTTATTACCGGAATCAGCTTACGTACAACTTAGATTACACTAAATAACACAAAAGCCTGACCCTGTGAAATTGCTTAAATTCTAATGAGCAGTCCTGAACCATTAATTATTATGTGTTCTTTCTACAATAATAATGAGTTGTAGTAGTAGTAGTAGTAGCAGCAGCAGTACGGGTACAGATCGCAGCACTTCGGTAACTCAGCCCATGCGGCACCGAAAGAGAAGGGACCATTTAGTAAGAAGTGTATCTGTACACAAGGTGAGTTCTCACACAGGATCCCCTGTGCATAGAAGCAGCAAGTTAAGAATCCAAAGGAAGAAAAGACCAAAATGAGATAGCGAAGAAGGTGTGAAAATTGAAGGAAATCAAGTGGGCACGAAAGATAGAAGTCCCGCAGGCCTTGCAAGAGCTGAGGTAACCTAACAGTGCCGCCTAGGGACGCCGGTTTCCACAGCAAAGGATAGGCAAGCCTGACTAAACCTAACCCTATTGCCTATGGCCTATCTTATGCCTCCTTAGCGGGCCGCAGCCTCGAAGGCAGCAAGAGTTGTTTGAGCGAGGCGATTATGGAAGTTTGATTAGGTGTACTGAAGTAAGCGGGGTGTCCAGTTATTTTGGAAACTAAGGTACTAATGAATAGAAATCTGATGAAATAACTGCACCACAATACTATGTTTAAAATTGACTGTTGAGTAATTCCAAAAAAATGTGTTGTATTCATCTTGGAAATTAAAAAGCACCGTGATTGGCATCGGGACGCTTGGAGCCACACTTAAGTCCAACAGCTAATGGTCACATCCATTGACTCGTAATAAACAAAAATGACGGTGGCCTGTGTAAGGGTAACTGCATCAGTCCGGCGGCGGAGAAGGAAGTACTCGTAAAACGTCAGGAACTACAAAAAAAATTATACCGGACGCCTAATTTCCTGCTCTGGTGCTGTGCAGATTAGTCGGCATCGGTGAAAACCTGCACGTTTAGCAGGAATCGGCATCAACAAGAAATTGAACAGACATCGGATCGTTATTTGTATATATTTTGAAATCGGTGCGTTTCCAGGCAGCCCACCTAAGGAGGTTGTCGGTGGACGCCTCCTTGCTCTTGAGTGTCGTCTCGGCGTCGTTGGCAAACTTGAGCGTGAGGCGAGAGATCTGGACGAGGCCTTCGTTGCAGGACAGCTCCCCGCAGGTGCCGCAGCCTGCCCCCCCGCACAGGTCGTCGCAAGGGTCGCCACGCTTGTCGCAAACCTGAACACAACCGTTAAGGGAAGCAAAAATGGCCTTACTCTAGAGAAAAATCAATGGTCGGTTATCAATGTTAGAGCTTAGGTACTGTCGTGGGGGACGAAACTTTTTTTGGTACGGTTGACTTTGTACCTCTTGATTGCATTTTTTATCAACTTAAAACAGCATCGACTCAAATTTGTTTGCCTAATTTCGTCCACGTACGCAGGGTCAACATTCTCCTAGGAATAACCTGAGAAGCAATGGCCAAGGAACAATCGAAGTGAACTTCTATGTGCAGTAAAATATTGAAAAAACTGATCTTAGGGAACCCATATTCTGCGTCGAACTGAGAGTCATTAGGATTTCCAAATTTTTAGAACGGAAACAACAAGGTATTTAGATTGGACACAAATAGACAAGTTTTTTTCACAGAAGCACCCCTGGATCATCCCTTGCATCAATATACAATCAGACTCTATGATAGATTAAGTATAAATGACACATTCAATAAAGGTAAGCCCAGCAACCAGGTACGGATTAGTTCACTCATCATGTCATTCGAACATGTTTTACCAATAAAAAATATCAGCATAAAAATCTCAATTAGAGCCTAACTGAAAGAAACATCTTGTACACGGACTGCACTACTAGGTTCATGTAATTGAGACCCATATGTCATATCACATCATGCAGGTGGACATGGGTATGTTCATATGTACCAGCCTCAAGCCCCAAGGATGTCATCTTTAATCGTTGAGGTCAATTGTTATGCTAGTAAAATCAAGCCTGATGGAGATTATTTCACCTCATTTGAGGTCAGGTATGGCGGCGTTCATATCACTAGGCCTCATGGTGGCGCTCATATCACCAAGCCTCATGGCGGTGTTCATATCACCAAGCCTCATGGACGCCATTTCACCTTCTCATTGAGGTCAGGCATGGCGGCGTTCATATCATCAAGCCTCATCGACAGCTGGTCGAGCATGTCGTCGTTGGTCTGACGACTGTTCTGGAAGGAGTAGGCGTTGTGCAGCAGCTTGATCTCCGTACGCTTGCGGTTGCGCCGTGACTCCTGCAAGACGCTCTCAGTCGACAGCGCTCGCTCCTCCGCCTTTTGCGACCGCTCGTTCGCGCTTCGGGTCAGGTTCAACGCGCCTGTTCAAAATCGCATTTTTTCACGTACATAAAGTGCACATCATGAATTCATGGGAAACATGGGAGAGTCTTCAACAGCGATAAGCGTTGGGTAAAGTTTCTGAAGCGTGGGATCCAAGTATGCCTACACTCCTTACTATGCGTAATTCAGTCATTTAAGCCGCTGCAGTTCCATACAGAAAACTTGCACGGTGACCAAAATTACTCCTAAGCCTTTCATTAACATGACAGCAAGCATCATGACAACCAATACACACCAATAACAACAACAACATCGGTAATTCGACTCCTTTTGACGGTGAACCTTCTTGAAACTGGGCAAACTGCCAGGACAGAGTATTTAACCAATCATTCAATTGAAATTTAGGTCCAGCGTGCCACGAAAGATGTTCTAAAGCTGCTCACCCTCGACGTTGGCCTCCTGCAGCTTGGTGGCTTTGGTTTTGAGGTCCCCAGCTTCGTCCCTGAGCAGCTCGGCCTGGTTGCGCAGCGTGAGCAGCGAGTTTCTGGCGAGGTTGATGCGCTGGGTGGTGTTGTCAACCCCCGTCTCGAGCTCGCCCAGCTCGAGGCCTCGGCTTTCCAGCTCGTTCCTGGGAAAAGAGGTGCATCGGAATAAGTTGAGGCAGTTGAGGCGATAAGTTGAGGCAGTTGAGGCGATAAGTTGAGGCAGTTGAGGCGATAAGTTAAGGCAGTTGAGGCGATAAGTTAAGGCAGTTGAGGCAATAAGTTGAGGTAGTTGAGGCAATAAGTTGAGGTAGTTGAGGCAATAAGATGAGGTAGTTGAGGCAATAAGATGAGGTAGTTGAGGCAATAAGATGAGGCAGTTGAGGCAATAAGTTGAGGCAGTTGAGGCAACAAGTTGAGGCAGTTGAGGCAACAAGTTGAGGCAGTTGAGGCAACAAGTTGAGGCAGTTGAGGCAACAAGTTGAGGCAGCTCGGATGTTCTCGACAGAGGCAGTTTGATTGAGCTTGCGCCTGTCAAATAAAGCTGTACAACGAACACGTGAGGCATAAAATGATGGACTGAGAATTTAGGCTTGTTGAAATTTATTACGCCATCTTGCTGAATGACGTTTTATGACAGCAGTTAAAATTATCCCCCAAAATTATTTGCATCACTGCCATTCCTGATATACCAAGTTATACGGATAACTATCATTTTAATACACGGAACTTGGACTAAATTTAGTCTTATTTTCAAAAAAATAAAATATCGAAAAAACTTCAAGCAACTGAGATTTTGCCACTCACGCTAGAATTCAGTAAAAATACGTCGATAGAGATATATGTCTAACAAAAGTGTAAGTACTTAGACTTGTGCGGGGACACCTCAGTCTCAGTTTTGTTTATATATATTATAGAAAACTTATAAATATAGAACAAATTAAAAATCTTTACAGAATTTGAAGAATAGCCTCAGTGTGTCAAGTGACCACCATCACTACACAACTGCTAACCAGTACGACTTGTGTTAAGTGACCACCCCCGTGCACTCCTACAACCACCACCCCCTGCACTCCAGCAACCAAAGAGAGGCCAACTCACGTTAGCTCGTCAATGAGGAGCTGGAGGGCGACGAGGTCCTGGGTGGTAGTGTTGGCGGTCAACAAGATGTTGCGCACGTCCTCGATCTTGTCCTCCATCGACTCGAACTCGTTGCTGTAGGCACCAGTCGCGCCGCTGCGCCGGATCTGGCCAGCCGACTCGATTAGAGACGCCGTGCGATCTGGAATTCAGGGAAAAATTGATTTCTGTGCGGGTTTTGTACCTGGTCGACGGAGAATCTATAATTACGTGCTACTTGGCATCCAAGTATTTTTAACAATTATATTTTGAGTTGATCTATCGCACGATGACATCTCTTCCTTTGTGAAGTCTACGTCGTCAAAAATACCTCAATACCAATCTAATAAAAATTACACCTCAAGCTTATTGAATACACTTTTCATCCCTCATGCATTTTCTTCAAGAAACCCGTTTCTACTACTGTATCTGTACTGCAACAGAAGAGTCAAATTCTAGCTCTAGCCGAAGGTTTCTTTTCTTCTAACCCTGTTTCCCTGGAATATTCCCAGGCTTAAGTTGTTTCTTCCCAAACATACTTTCGACTCTAGTTGTCGACACGTCAGTAATCAAAATATTCTTCCACATCTTTCGCGGTTTCAAGCATCTGAACCTCATCGGCGGCTTCGTTTTGTACACGACTTTTCTCATGCCCACACTGTTGGATTTGCTCTTAACAAATGAGATTTTAGACAAAATTCTATTAAGCAATATTGTGATCCTGCTGAGCAATGATGGTTTAAAAGTCGAAAGCTGAAGTACATGTTAAAGCAACATCGCACCCTTTAGCTCATCCAGAATGAAGTCCCAGTTGTCGAAGCACTCTCCACAAGGCTGGCAGTAGGGGGCGTTACCGCTGTACCCCCGGGCACATCGGTCACATTTGTCGCCACCGATGCCTTCGTTGCAGTCGCATTTACCAGTCTCAGGGTGGCACTGGTGGCTGGCTGAGCCTTCGTGGTTGCAGTTGCAGGCTGGTAACATAGAAAAATTATGAAAAACTTTGAATCGGGAAGTTTGCGGTCGCAGAAAAATGAAGACGTTCTGCGATGGTCATAAAAGCAGTCGTCTCGTGGTGTGCAAGTAGCTAGAATTTCGAGTAGAGAAGTGACATGAAACTCGTGTAAGAGTTCAGAAAATAGGGGCTTGATACGTGGGCGTCGAAGTAACAGTTTATTATAATTAATGTTCTTTGTTGCACTTATCATTTGCTTCTTTAAGGAATAGAATGGATGAGTGCAGTTAACGACAAAAGGCATTTCTACCGGGATTTCAAATTACACCCTAGCTCTTCTGCAGCTAGGATGAACAAAACTGTGTAACAAGACAATAAATTCTACAAGTCAAAATTTAAACTAAGGAATGTGATCATTTAGCATTTAGGACCAAAACGTATATGAGTAAGCAACGTAAAATCATTTCAAAATTAACAGGTAGGGCTGGTTAGGGCTGGTTAGACCTCCTAATTCGTCACGAAGACGCAAGTATCGGGGGCAACGGGGCACAAAATTTCGACCATGAAACGTTAAATTTTAAGGCCCCAATCGCACAGTAAAGGTCCCAAGAAATACAGCAAAACCCAAAGTATTTAGGTTCCACAAACTCACCCAGGCAGGTCTGACGAGGGTCTCCGAAGAAGTACGTCTGGCATTGGTTGCAGCGACGGCCCCCGAAGCCTTCCCTGCACTGACACTGACCGTCGAACTGGAGGACAAAAACCAACATAATTATCACAAAAAAAATTACCACATTCCCTGCGACAAAACACGTCATAGTTTAAATTTCCACCCTTCCTTGATGACCAACTATTCGGCGGCTATTTCTACGATTGGGTTACAGAAATTATGAATAATTATGATTAAAGACGCTTTGGCAGAGGAGTAAAAGTGCTCGAATAGTGAAAGTTGGGTCATTTCATGCATAGAAAAATAGCAAGGAACGTGTTGATGTGCTTTATTTCGCGAGGTTTTGTGGTCTGTATTTTGCAAGGCAGGGATGTCACACATACTTTCAAGGTACGTAAGCAAGTAACACGTTACACAGTCACGCGAGATGGATGCGATACATTGAGGGCTATTGCAACCAATCAACGAGCTGACGTCACAGGTAAACACGAGCGAAGGTACGACGAGTGGAGGTGGAGAACGGTGTCGTTATGATTCTCAGACCACAGATATAATTCCCCTCACAGCTGTGGTTGGACTGAGGTTGGGCAAAGCAGGGGTTGGGCAGAGCAGGGGTTGGGCAGAGCAGGGGTTGGGCAGAGCAGGGGTTGGGCAGAGCAGGCGTTGTATTGATTCAGGACCATAAATCAGACCTCAAATCAATATCCATCGACAACACCATAACTTCGAACAAGAACCTCCTCAAACTTCCAGGCCAGGACATTAATAATCCTCTACAACTTCAGCCGCCCAAGAGCCGACGTCACCGCCGGATAATTGATCATAGGAAAAAAGTTAGCGCGGGAAGCCGCAATTTCCAGAGCCAAACCTCACCTCGTTGCACTGGTCAGACAGGGACCCCACAGGGTCGCAGTCGCACTTCTCACAGCCCTCGCCGGACGCGATCTTCCAGTGGTTGGGGGCGCACCTGCTGCACTCCTGCCCCATGACGTTGGGGCGGCAGGGGCACTGGCCCGTGATGTGATCGCACTCCTCCTCCCGGCTCCCCAGCAGGTCGCACTGGCACTCTGCGAGGCGAGGAGTTCGTGAGGCAGAAATACAGGAGCTCCCGTGGATTAGATGAGATTATTTGTGAGTTTAAAGTTATATATCCGTGTGAAATGTGATCCTAAGCGGGCGAAAAGAAGGGACCATTTAGTGTGGATTTTAGAAAACGTCGAATTATAAGCACAGGTGTGTTCTTAAGCAGGATTTCCTGCACATAGAAACAGCACGTTAAGAGGAATAGGAGGAGAAGATAAGGAATAATGAAACGATTAAAGTGGGCACGAAAGATAGAAGTTCCGAAGGCTTCGCTAAAGCTGAGGTAAAGCTAGTTCTAGTGCTCGCCTGACCAGTCCCTTCTAGCATTATTTTAAAAATTCATAAGTGCGATGTACGGACTGAAAAAATATTCTATTTTTATTGTGTTGGCGCAATATTTGTTCCCTTTCACAGTACTGTTCTAGCCCTTTCACAGTACTGCTCGAGCCCTTTCTAATACTGTTTGAGCCCTTTTTAGTACTGTTTGAGCCCTTTCTTATCCTCCTTGAGCCTTATCTAATACTGCTTGAGCCCTTATTAGTACTGCTTGAGCCCATTTTTAGTACTGCTTGAGCCATTTTTAGTACTGCTTGAGCCATTTTTAGTACTGCTTGAGCCCATTTTTAGTACTGCTTGAGCCCATTTTTAGTACTGCTTGAGCCCCTTTTTAGTACTGCTAGAGCCCTTTTTAGTACTGCTTGAGCCCTTTCTAATACTGCACGACTTTACTAGTGATTTTGAACCTTCTCTAGTGTCGTTCAGCCTTCTCTAGCCCCGCCCCTCACTAGTGCAGTTCCTGGCGAGGGCGTCGCCGTGGTAGCCAGGCCTACAGCGGCCGCAGTTCTGGCCTGACGTGTCGAAGAGGCATGCCAGACACTCCCCAGTCTTGCGGTCACAGTTGCCGGGACGAGACAAGTCTATGTTGCCGTTGCAGTCGCACGCACGACACTGACCACCCACCAGCTCCGGGTGGCCGTGGTAGTTGTCAGAGCACTCGTTGCAGCGGGGGCCTGGCGGGGGTACGATGGGGGGATTATGGTTTGCATTCTTACCGGATAAACGGTGATGAAAAATAGGAGTTAAATTTTGAGAATTTTGTACTAGGTTTTGAAGCACTGAAAAATGCTGGGAAAGAGTACCAGAAGGGTACGGGTGGGACAGAGCATTGTGTTAAAAAGGAACGCATTCATTGGGGAGGTACGGGTACGTGCGAGATAAAATATTACAAAACAAACACTCACAAACTAAATAGATTTCAAATCAACGCATGCAAAAGAACATGATTTAATAGCTACGTGTGTTTTTTTGACGATGGAATATTTAGATTACGAAACAGAAAAGAGACAACTAAAATTTCGTACAGATTGATGCTCGTAAGAATATAAACTCCCCAAAGCATTAAATCGAAGATATCACATACACAGAGTGTCATATATGTGCAAAAACGTCAAACAATGAAATAACTGCACCACAATTTAACTTTGTGTTCAGTTTTAGAGCAGAAGTCCATACAACTACTACGTAGTAAATAATTTTATTAAAAATATTGCAAGTTATGTTCCAATGCCATCCACATGTCGTCCAATTCTGTCCACGCACTTTTGAGCACCAGATCGCGTCATTTCAGTCCACTGAATTTTTTATTATTTCTTTTAATTCTTCAGTGTTTTTGAGAGGGACTAGAATATACTTCAGTCACTAAATGTCCCCATCGAGAATAATCACAGGGTCTTAGATCTGGAGATTTGGGTGGCCCTGATTTCGGGTCCCGTTTTTCATAGGACGCTCAGTAGAAGGGGATTTGAACTCATCAGTTACGTTTGAAGCCGAGATAGTAGAACAGCTCGCCAGGAAGTAGTATTCTCTAGTCCCAATGATGAACACAGCACGCGTACTTTTCAGATTTCAGAAGACCCGTGTGACCTTGTCTACTGCATTCATATTACTGAACGCCAATACCTCACAATAGCGGACTTACCCCAGTTATTCTAAAAATGAATGGTATTTTCGCAGTGATGAATGTGCTCACCAACCTACCTCAACGTTTCCTTCTAAATCAACCAGTCAGAACCAAATTATGTGAACCACAGGGCTGTCGTATCGTAAATTAGTATTTATAAAATTAAATCTCCTAGGGATTACGTTCATTTACGATACGATTATTCAGTATCCTATTTACGATACTGCCGCAAATCAGCGCCGCTCGTAGTAATGTTCTTTTTAGTGATACGTGAAAAGTGTTGGCAACAAGAAAATTATGCTTATACAATATTCGTAGAGGTAGGAAACGAATTTTCTCTTATACATTGATGATTCAAGACCAAGACAGATGCTTGTTATGAGTTTTTCTATTTGTTCTTACCATTTTTCATATCAGGGTTTTTAAATTTTTTCGCAGTCGGTGCAGAAACATTCCAAAAGGCGTTTTAAATTTAAATTTTTAACACTTTGAAGGTTCATACATTCATTTTCAAGAACAAAATTGCTCTAAATTTAACGAAAATTTCGAGATTAAAGTACTATACAGCGGTATCTTGAATACGAGGGCAAGTTCGAAATGACGCATATCAAGAAAATGGGCGCAGCGTGCGGTCCCCAACTCACCCAGGTGTGGTCCCCAACTCACCCAGGTGTGGTACCCAACTCACCCAGGTGTGGTACCCAACTCACCCAGGTACCGTGCCCAACTCACCCAGGTACCGTGCCCAACTCACCCAGGTGTGGTACCCTACTCACCCAGTTGTGGTCCCCAACCCACCCATGTACCGTGCCCAACTCCCCCAGGTGTGGTCCCCAACCC
>VOMN01118630.1:0-15639 GCA_014899125.1 Orchestia grillus | reverse complement strand
CGCCTCCAATCCCTAGTGAGCACAACTCCACCGCCTCCAACCCCTAGTGGGTACGACCTTACCGCTTCCAACACCTAGTGAGCAGGACGCTGCCCAGCGTTCAGACGTGCTGTCCTCCAGCCCTGAGGGGAGGGTCGCATTTGGCTTCGTTTAAATCTCTCGAGTTTAGGAGGAGGGATCGGCATGGCGTTATTTTTGGACCGCGTTGTTGTCATAAATGACACTTAATCGTAGATTATTTTCTAAGCTTTTTGTTTATTTCAGAGTTCGTATTTATTGAGCGTCGAAGACTGACCCAGCAGCGAAGACTGCGGGTCTCGACGCCGATGTCATAACCTTACCCGCGGTTGAGGATATTAGGGGACGTAGACGAAGCTGCGGACTTTGTGATCAGAAATTTTTAACTGATACCTATAAAATATGGAAACGACTCATCAGTGACTTTGATAGCACCACTAGAGACTCTAGTCTCAATTAGAATAATAATATAATGTCAAGGTAAGCGTGAGGTAACCATGAACGGTTGGCTTCGACTGGTTTGATTATTTCGTCTCATTTGAAGGTGACGTGCCAGTGCTCGAAGTGCCAGGTGACTCGATACGTGACTCGCTCATACAAAGGATTCTTTGTCACCAAGCTCCATTCGCTTATGATCAAACAACGCTAAATATGGATTGTTTTTTCAGATGAACTTTCCTATTTAATCATTTTCTTTCCAATGATATAGAATTGACGGCCGTCTGTTTACAGAAAGACACGAGTAAAGAATCTTACCTAATTGCGAAAGCAACCTCGCCTGTAGGAGAATAATCCAAATGGATAATTGACCACCATTATTGATTAATCCAATCGATTATTGATTATTGCCAATGGATTATAGATTATGGAATAATCCAATCGCCCACTCTGTATAAAATACAAGGTGGTCTAAAAGTAAGGTATCGGGAGCCCCTTTCTAATATCGGTAGCACAGATACTTTAACAAATGTTTATGACACAATGTCATAATAGGGTACCTCACTTTTGGGCCACCCTGTGCAAGTCTACTTATTTCTATCGCAACATTCGTAATCAATTTCTCACACGCTAAGGCAGGAACACACATGCATGGGGCTTAATAACGTGTCGCATACAGACATTCTATCGGACGTTAACCCGTTGGAAAGATATTGACTATGGGAGCTGGTCGTGCAAGTCATGTCTCAGTCATTCAGGACTACAAACACCGGTAAGTTTTAATAGCTCCCAGGCCATGTGGTTTGGCAAAGCTCGAAACATATACGAGGGGAAGAGGCGTTCTAATCACAAACTTGCTTAGGTAGTCACACGTCGAGGATTGTTTGGGATTCAGGGCCAGGATATTTACGTCTCGACTCGAGACTACGAAGCAAAAAATCATTTTGGAGATACCGACGGAGAGTTTTTTGTAGCGCTTCCCGCACTTTGGTCCTTGAAGGTGTGCTTAGGCAGCAGTTCTTTATAAGGGCTTGTGACTGCAACGCGCGTGAGTTTGGTTCGACGACGGTCTTGCTAAAACATTCCACGAGGCAAACATAGTGAATGCTTAGATGCAGACTTTGACTGTTAATTTTTATGAGGAAATACTATGTGCTTATTATTTTTTAAAGTGCGTTTCCTCATTTGTTACAGGAGTATTTGTTACACAGCTGCCGGTGACGGTCAGTTAGTGAACTTTTATTTTCCTCAGCTATTGCATTTGATTCCCAACTAAATGCCAGCAGTTAGATGGTTGACATTTTTTCATAGAGTCAGGACGTCACAAAACTAATGATTCAGCTTTCGTACTGCCTTTCGTTTTACATATTCCTAGTGTGTTGAGATTCCTAATTAATGGAACGTGTATGAATTTTGTGTTGTGTGGTCAATACTTTGGTTACTATGAACGTATACCGTTATACAAGTAGGATGCTGGTTTTCTTCCTTAATTATTACGAGGAATGGCTCAGGGCCTCGATACTGCTGTGAGCACGATCCTTTTGAAGATGATATTATTATTAAAGGCTTCTAGTGAACTACGTGAAAATGCTCGAAAATATCAGAGCTCTCGAGCACGCGAGCTGTTGTGCATTATAAGGTACTGACTTCCTGTACCTGATAATGCTGACTGACTGACTTCCTAGCGTTCTCGACGCCTGCTAATTCTTTTTGGAGGAGGGAGCCGTGTCCCATCGCAACTGCGGAGGCCATGTCCCATCGCAGCTGCGGAGGCCGTGTCCCATCGCAGCTGCGGAGGCCGTGTCCCATCGCAACTGCGGAGGCCGTGTCCCATCGCAACTGCGGAGGCCGTGTCCCATCGCAACTGCGGAGGCCGTGTCCCATCGCAGCTGCGGAGGCCGTGTCCCATCGCAGCTGCGGAGGCCGTGTCCCATCGCAGCTGCGGAGGCCGTGTCCCATCGCAGCTGCGGAGGCCGTGTCCCATCGCAGCTGCGGAGGCCGTGTCCCATCGCAGCTGCGGAGGCCGTGTCCCATCGCAGCTGCGGAGGCCGTGTCCCATCGCAGCTGCGGAGGCCGTGTCCCATCGCAGCTGCGGAGGCCGTGTCCCATCGCAGCTGCGGAGGCCGTGTCCCATCGCAGCTGCGGAGGCCGTGTCCCATCGCAGCTGCGGAGGCCGTGTCCCATCGCAGCTGCGGAGGCCGTGTCCCATCGCAGCTGCGGAGGCCGTGTCCCATCGCAGCTGCGGAGGCCGTGTCCCATCGCAGCTGCGGAGGCCGTGTCCCATCGCAGCTGCGGAGGCCGTGTCCCATCGCAGCTGCGGAGGCCGTGTCCCATCGCAGCTGCGGAGGCCGTGTCCCATCGCAGCTGCGGAGGCCGTGTCCCATCGCAGCTGCGGAGGCCGTGTCCCATCGCAGCTGCGGAGGCCGTGTCCCATCGCAGCTGCGGAGGCCGTGTCCCATCGCAGCTGCGGAGGCCGTGTCCCTTATCAGTTGCGGAGGCCGTGTCCCATATCAGCTGCGGGAGCCATGTCCCATCGCTGTCTCGTGTGGAGGAGTTTTGTGCCGTGCCGATGTGTGGAGGTGTGTCGCGTGCCAATGTGTGGAGTTGTGTCGCGTGCCAATGTGTGGAGTTGTGTCCCGTACCGATGTGTGGAGTTGTGTCCCGTGCCGATGTGTGGAGTTGTGTCCCGTACCGATGTGTTGTATCACATGCAGCACTACAGTGACGTCACAAGGCACTTAGAACAAGCCCCCAGATTGCCGTCAGGTCTGCTAGTTTCAGAACTTTTTTTGTGAGCGAACATTTGTAATTTAGTTCACTGACTCAGATGTGTGTGTTACGGCGCTCTTTGATGCGGCTCTTATGGAGCTTCTCATTGTCACGTTACTTTTTTCACGAAATTGCGTGCCATTTAAAACTTCATTTACTTTTGAGCTGCTTATGAACGTGTGCTGCTAAAAAAATCGAGGTTCAGTGGTCTAGCGTTCGTATTCACTCAGAGAAATTTCTTCAGTGTTAACATTCTGAAAATGTTTATTGGTTAAATCTAAAATCTTGATGAAAACTATTCTTCGAAACAACTTCCAAACTTGTTTTTTTCTCAAACATGTAAAACAACATTTGATGCTGTGTGTAAAAGAGCTATGGTAAGCGAGCTAAACTAAATATTTATTGTGAAATATTTCCTCAAAAATCTCAATTGTAGGTCTGATTCGAACGGGACGTCCTCAAGTGTTCCGTTTTCCCACGTCTGACAGCGAACGGTCGCTCATGTCTGCGTTAGGAGGTTTCTCTGTAATTCTCTTAGAGTAAATCTATTCCAATTAATGACTGTTTTATTGCACTAACAGTGGGCAGGATGTCGACAAGCCTCACTGCAGTCGGCTTGGAAAAGCTCACTGTATGCACTCGCTTGGAGATACGGGCAAGCTTATATTTCTTGCAAATCTAGGATATAAGAAGCTCTAGAACTAAGAGTCTCTTCACCTAACCTTAAATTAAGGGTTACTATTCTAAGGTCACAATGCTGCGAAGCAGAATGTTCTGCGAATTTATGAAGTACGGCTCGAAGGGTAGCGTGCTTCCTTCAACTGTGGAGAGCCTATGTTCTGGCCCACATATGCGACTGCTGGATTTTCTATGAGTCTCGGAGCGCTTCCTTTGAGGAAGGAAACTTAAGACCTACTTCCTTACAGCGCTCACGTGTCCAGTCACTGTCAGTAATTATAAGGTATTTCAAAGCTAATCTGTGTTACTGTTTGCTCCACGGCGTACTGATAGCGTGCTGGCCTCGTAACCGAGAGGACCCTGGTTCAAATCTCGGCTCAGTCGAAGGCATTTTCACGTAAGCAGGGAGTACTTCCCTTGGAAAAGGAAGGTTAAACCACGCATTCCTCACATCCCTCACCACGCCAGTAGTTGTAAGGCATTGAAAACCCAACGGTAAAACGTGTTGGCATTAGTAAAGGTTCTTTGTGATAAGATTTATTTGTATACTGAATACCTGTGATTTAATGGAGCCGAATGTTATATCTTATCATTTTGACAATTTTACATAATTGATTATAATATACTACTACACCGCTCGCATACCGTGCATATGTTTCATGTCTTTTGATTAATCTTTTAATTAATCATGTCTTTTGATTACATGACAGAATTTTTCTTTCCTTTAAAACTCAGTTCTACAGCTGTGTCCAAATGGGAAAAGTAATGAAAACTATTCAAACGATATTCGCTTGTTATAAGGAAATTCTCCAGTTAATTTTCAAGCATGGTGACGAATAAACTGATTTTGAACAGTAAGGTGAAGCAATCAACAAATGTATGTTGAATACGAATATACCTAAAGAATCATCAGCCCGAAGGGTTTCAATTACAAGCGAATACATTAAGAAACTTCAACATGCATTGCATACCAGTAATGAAGAATTTCCGTAGATATTAACAAAAATATTTAGCTAGAATCGAGTAATGCGCCAGCGGGATGTAAAATATGACAATTTTGTCTGATACTGTACTTTTGCAAATCAAAGCCATATACCTAAAGGCAGTAAAAGGAATTATTGCTGCAGTTTGTAAGTAGTACATTTTTAGATGTTTCTACTTATATCTACTCTTTATTTCGATTGAGATAACGTTTCATTATCTCTTTGTTGTGCAGATAAATAGAATTTTGGCTGTGCGCTTATTTATAATTTTAAAATGTCATGGTGATGGAAGGTACAATAACCTGTTACTGTAAAACCTAGCGAGAGCATTAAACCACTTTTAGACTAGAAAAAAAGCGTGACCTCTTTTCGTGCTTAAAACGTCACAGCTGATCGCGCAGCAGTGTAGAGATCGAGAAATTGTTACACTTCTAATTTGCTCAAATAGTTAAAATTCTTCTTAATGAAAACATGCTAGAAAAATATAAGTAAACTGCATATTCTACGGCCAAGTAGTTAATTTTCTAGGATTCTGACTTATATTAAAATTAGTATTATGTTAGATTTTTCTGCGCAATGTTTTGATTGGAGAGCAAGTATTGCTGCGCGACAGGTTGATTCAATATGGCGCTTGACAGCTCTCTAGTGTTTGAGCTTCGTAGGTGGATGATGTGGGTTAGGGATGGTAGTGAGTGTAGTAGTTCATGAAATTATTCCGTATGAATTTCAATTTTTCCCGTGATAAGTTTCTTATATGATCTTATATTTCATAAATGTTATCATGTATTCTCCTACGTGGTTGCTCGGCTCAGTAACTTGGTCATTACCTTGTCCTATTTTATTTATGTTATTTCTGGTAGCTTGATTTTAAATAATATAATTAATTTTCCAGAGTAAAAGTTAGTGTTTTTTGTTTTGATGTATATTGAGTAGTTATTTAAGTAAAATAGAGTAAAATAATTTATTTGATGCCTAATTTTTTTTAATTCATTGTTGATTGTAACTATACCACCAGTTGCATCTGCTTTGTTGTATGGCACTCACTCAACTCAGGCAGGATGTAATTTTAGCCCTAATAATGGTTCTCTGGAATAATGATTTTTGAAAAAATGAGTTCATAAATCTGCTCTTAAATTTAAACAACTGCCATTATAATAGTGATAGTTGTTTAAATTTGAGTGCTGTTTTATAATTTTGATCTGCTTCAAATATTGTATGGAAGAGTTATAGAATTAAATTTTTGATCTTGTGCTTAAGTGTGTGGGGCAGTAGGCAGTGTGAAGTGCAGGGACATCTCCCTGGTAATAGTTGAGTACATGCTTATATCTCACTTATGGTATAAATATTCTACTTCAAGGACAACTTAGAATAATTTAACAATACCATTATATAGATTTTAGTCATTTCTTATTAAATGCTTGTTTTATCATGCATGTATATTAATTATGGATGTTAAACCTAGGAATCTCAGTAGCCAAAATATCATATAGAAAATGATCTTACCAAGCTATGCAGTCTGCACACTTGAACTTCCTCAGCTTTGCCTTTATCAGTGCCAAAAGCAACAAGAGTATAAATTATATATTCAAGTAAATATAAGAATTGATGACAGGATGTTTTTGTGGGGCTTTCTTTTCTGTGACAAATGAAAAGAAGGAGAAGGAAAAGAGTCAAGGTCTTTGAAAACATTCATGCTGCTTGAATTTTATCTTACGTGCAACTATGATTTATAAAGTTGTCAATATTTTTTAGTTGCATCAAAGTAGCTTGTAGTAGTGTTAAACATCTATTAGAAATGTTTCTACGTAATGATGCATGTTATCTACTGTGTGGGTCTCTTTTTTTTTGATAACCTATGCTTCTATTCAAATGTTGATACTTCTGTAGAATAAAAGTTGGAGTGAATATTTCATCATATATTCATGATTACTTAGTAATTGTTAAGGTATTATTATACTGTTTTAGTGTTATTATTGTTACAGTACTTAGTTTCCATTTTATCCTTTGTAAAAGTGAGTCAGAAATTAGCTACCTGATGTGATTGTTTTGATGTGTTTTTAAGAGAAACATTTATCAAAAAGATTGAAAACTTTGTAAAATCAGCATCATATAAAATAAAATGGTTGTTTTTGGTAGTTTTTTATGTATGTATAATTTGCTTTTTCATAGCTGGTGAAAATATTTGAAAAAGTTCAACTTGCAGCCTTAAAAATATTTTTGTAATGGCAAATTATACATAATTAACTTTTTTTTGAGCAAGTTTAACATCCCAAGCATCATAGATGAAAAAATTGAAAATTTTACTCTTTAAATTCTAATTTAATCTATTTTTATGGAAAATCATTGCTAGTTTGGCTACTCTGTAAATGACAGTGAAGAGACATTGATATGTTCAAATGATACGAGACATGTTAGTTTCAAAGTGAGTATATGCTGGTAACTAAATATTGTCGCCATTGTGTGACAGGCTCTAATATCTGTGATGCAGCTCTATTTAGAGATTTCTTACTGCTCGTTTGATTTTAAAAGTCAATGGGAGAAAAGAACTATATTTGTGTTTTATTACATTTTGCTTGGATTGCTATCACAGAGGAGTTACTGGGGTAAAGATGAGATGGTTAGACTTGTGTTGATGATCTTCCTAGCAGTATGTTTAGTGTTGAGATGTATTTTGTCAACACATGACAGTAGGCATATCACTATGCACAGAATATAGCTTGTATTGCCAAATCAAAAGCAATACAAAATAAGCCAGAAGTAGGGAAAATGTTGCATGCAGCACAACAATGAAAAATATTTAATGCAATGTGAGGAACTTCAAGGCAGCCTAAAGTATGAAGCTCCTCAAGTGGCTGATAGTAGTTAAAGCCTAATCTTTTAAAGAGAACCTATCCGTATTGACTAGCTCCTATGAAAATGATCGTGACAGCTGCCTAATGTCTCTGTGCATATGTACTGATTGTTTTATAATGTCTAGTTTCTAACTATTTAGATGGATCTAGTGCATAATGCATTGTGTAGAAGATGATGAGCTCCTCTCAGGTGGTATAAGATAGGCAATGGGGTTAGGTTAGTTAGGTTTATTGGTGTGCTATGGGAACTGGCAACCTCAGGGGGGCACTGTTAGGTTACCTCAACTATATGTGTGAGCCTAAAGGAATTTTAGGGAATTCTATATTTTGTGCTTTGTTTATTTTTATTTTTACTCTTTAGCTATCTGTTCTTTGTCTATTTTTCCTTTTCATTTTTAACTTGCTATATCTTAGTTCAGGGTATCCTGAGTGGGAACACAACTTGTGCGTAGGTTCTTAATTTTCTAAAAGTCCATACTAAATGATCCCTTGTCTTTCATTGCAACATAGTCAATTCATCTATTCTACTATACTGCTGAATGATCCCTACTCTTTTGGTATAACATATTCCAAGTAACTGAAGTGCTACAATTTATATGTACTATCACTACCAGAAGGTAATGAATCAGGTAATTACCTTTATAAAATACCTAGGTAAGGTTAGTTCAGAAATATATTCAGTCTAACAAAGTGCACAAAGACTGAGTGCACAAAGACTCTATTGAATGGAGTTGGTCATTGAACCACTCAATTGATTCATGTTCCAATCCATAAAATTGTCTGTGGTATGCTTATTGCCTTGCATATGCAGTGTGTAGTTTTGTTGGGACCAAAAAATTCATCCTGCAGAACTCTACTAAGGTAAAGCACAGATGTTTAAAAAATATTTTTAAAAATGTGTAAGAGTTTGAAGTGCTCAGTTGTATCAATGCATACTCAAGTTTGTCATCATCTATTCCTCTTAAGTTTGTGAATTAATAACTTTAAAGTGCATTGTGTTAATATTACTATTTTTACTGGCACTAAACTTCTGGCTTCTGTTAATATGATCCCCATTGTAGTTTTAGTTTTCTGATTTGATAAAATAAATATTCATTTATTTCAGTTTTTGGAGAAATAAATTTAGAAGAAATTACTGGCCTATGAATTATGTTGGCTATACTGTGATGGACACACGTGATGTGAGTGCAGCCCCTCGTGTGCTACTCCAGATGTGAAGCAGTGCGAGGTGCACTATACAGGAGGCATCTGTTGCCAGCTGCCTGGCATTGCTGTAGGAGCTCCTCCCTTGTGCTGCGGCTGCTTGTGCCGGGGGCCGTCTGCCTCTGCACATCATGGCATATAATGAGGTAAGTTTGGCTCATTCTTTTTGCCCCACAGATTATTTCATTGCTGGGCATTTTTACAGTGTGACTTCTGGCTCTAGTGTATTGTGCTCTGTCTTCAACTTTCTATTTATTAAGGTATCAAAACATAATTTTAGATATTAAACATTCATTAATTTACTTCTGTCAATTTTTAATTTTAGTACATTTTTTTGGATCTACAATTGTTAACATGGAATATAGTGAAATACCTATTATCTTATTTTAAAAATTTTATTGTAGAATTTTTTAAAGCACATTTAAGGCCCCTAGGATCATATAGTACTAAATGCCCTGTAAAGTAAAAACGAGTTGTGTATACCACTGTCATCCCCAAGCCTTCCTCTGTCTGCAGAGTGAGTCATAGATGTACAGAAAGATTGTCACAAAATAGTGGAAAATCACTGTAAGTCAAGGGGACTCATTTTTCATGCCTCATTTTTTGGATTTTGAAACTTAGGAGCCATTTCTGATATTTTTGGAAAGCAGTGCTTGGTACTGTACGTCTTTAGGAGACTCATTTGAAAGTCTGCCTGGGAACAAAAACTGTATCATTTTATCAACTGAAATCTGATTTGAGCTGCATGCCATCTACAGTATTGTACTTCGCTTTACTCTGAGCTCCCCTCAGGATGCATAGAATAGGCAGTAGGATTAGGTTAATTAGGCTTGCTATGGGGACTGGTGACCCCAGTGAGCACAGTTAGGCTACCTCGTTATAGATAGGCCTTCAGATTTTGTTTTTCGTGCCTTCTACTTTCTTCAGTTTTTATACTTTCTTTGTTGTCTCATCTTTGTCTTATCTTCCTCTTCATCCTTCACTTACTGTTCCTGTGCATGGGGAACGTGTGGAACACACTTTGAGGACAGACTTCCTATTTTCTGCATACTATACTAAATGATCTCTGCTCTTTTGGTGCAGCATAGTCTGAGTCACTGAAGTGCTGCAATCTGTATCACTATGACTCACTTTGTTAGCAGTTAAAAATGTGTTCTGCGTACTGCATCCTCTAGTTACTTTATCACTTGTTCAATGCTATCATTTCAGGTGGGGCCTGGTGAAGCAAGTGTTATGTATGCTAATGCAGTACCTAGTGCAGCAGCTAGTGTTGTGTATGGGGGTTTTGCTGCTGTTCATTGTACAAGCAATGCGATGAAGTTAGTGAGAAGCCAGAGGGTAATTTGAGCGATAGAGCCCAAGGCAACAGGCTTACATTTTTGTGCTTAATGAATGAGGAGGAAGGGCAGTTGGTTCCTCATTGCAGGTAAAAAAGCCTCCTATTAACTATTCATAGTAATTTCTGGTTATTTGAGTTCTCATTTTTAAAATCTTGCTGTGAATAATGAATGTATTTGGCTTAAATTCCACCTTGTGCTCTGTCATTTTCTCACTTGTAGTGGCCTCCCCTCCTGGCCTTCACCCCTAGGTCCAGACCTGACCACCCCATTGCTTGCTGCCGCATGCAGGGGTGGGCAGATGTGCTGTGTGTGTTGCAGTGGGCCTCAGTGCCTGAAAATCTGGGCAAATTTCCCTGAACTTTGATATTTGTTGGTCTTGTTGGAGCTGCAGATGGCCATCTATTGTTTCTTTTAATCATGCATATTAAATTGCAAGCCTGTTCCTGCACGGCTAATTTCAATTTTCAGATTAAAAATTAATTTTGTTTTATGTGTGTAAAATGCTATTGGCTTGCTTGTAGTCAGTTTCTCAGAGTCTCTTCAATTTTGCACTAGAGTAACACATAATCCACCTTGTGTTCCATTACAAGTGGTGGTAAAGCTTCACATCAATTCCTGCAGTGATCCCTCTGCTGGGCAGCCCTGGGCACCTCTGTGTCTCTGCATTAATGGGGCTGGGACTTGTGTTTACAGCCATAAATGAGTGCTCATTCTGGTGAAACTTCAAAGCTATTCATCTATTTTATTGCTATTTACTCACTTGAGGCCTGCTAATCTATCGAAATTTTATTTTTGTATTAAAAATGAACTTTTTAGCTTGTAATTTCGGATTCCATGCATCAGCTTTTAAAAGGGTATGATCTCTCATGATATGTGATGAAGAATTATAACGTTGAAATTTTTTAAATACTCCACACTTGTTGATTAGGTAAGAATCCTGAGCTTTTCTTAAGAGAAAGAATGAAGGAAGAATACAGAGTGTGTCTGTTGTGTCTGTCTCCATGAGCAAACTTAGGAAGGTCCCTATTCCTTGGACGGTAACCAGGTATGCCGCCCTCAAGTGAAGTACAGCACGAGGGAGGCTGCTCAGGTTCTGCCTGTGGAGACAGACTCGCTTTTATTTTAATTGCAGTCTTTCCATAGTATGGGCTGCAGTCCCCCCTCTGTAGGGTGACACTTGGATCTGTTACTCATACATCTTAATTTTTATTAGTTGCTCAATAATAGATTTGGAACAACTTTTCAGTAGATGAAGCTGTGAAATACCACTTGTTCTCCTTTTGAAGAATTGTTACCAGCTTATGTGGTGGCAATAAGTATTTGTACGTATGTAGGTATTGACAAATTTATTTTGAAGTGTCTTTTAAATTTCTAAGACGGAAAGCTGATGAAGATTAGTCTTGTTTACGGTTTGCTATTGTTAATGGTCTGTGATGTCTTTTTTTTTGCAATGAGAGGTGCTGCTCAGGGCTGTATTTGTAATGCCCTTCATTACTTAATTCGTATTTTCTGTGATAAGAGAAATTTCATTTTTTTGATTAGGCTACTGAAGGACATCAGAGATATTGGTTAAATTTAACATGAAATAAATTTTAGGGCTACTTTCAAGAGCGTTTGATAATACTCTTAATTTTCTGTTTCCAGCCTGCAGCAGACTCCCAGAAAGAAGCCAGTAAAATGGTAAGTTAGACCTTAAACATAAATTTTTGGCATCCACATTTTGGTACGGGCTCACCGCCAAAGACTCGCTTTTACATGACCTGGACGGTAGTGTGCTCTACCTCCCATCTTGCAGGGACAGGGTGGGGTGCTTAGGGCCCCCGAGTGTGTGTGTGCAGTCATGGTGTGCTGTGTGATGCCACCCGCCGTCATGGTGGGCTGTGTGGTGTTGCGCTGTATTATGGTACCGCGTCATCGTACCACACCGTATAGGATGCTTTGGCAATTGATTTTTTCTGAATTACTGTTCGCTTTCTCTCACCTCATAATTGGTAAGGCTTAGAGTATTCCTTGGATTGTATCACGAATGCTCGATATTCACGCAAGACGCCTGATGATGAAGGGCAATAATGGCGGCTGAAGAAACGATAATGAAGTCCACCTAGGCGAGATTAGCATGCAGCGCATGCCGCCGCCTCCAGTCAACCATTTTGCTAGAATCACTAGGTGCCGGTCACGCACTTTTACAGAATTAATAAATTAATATGGATGCGTGACGGTGTTTTTGTGTTGGTAAATGTGTAACTCGGGTGAGTCATACGCCAGCGTGAAGCTGGAGCTAGTCTTGGTGTGGCCTCGCTATCTGCCCCTGGTAGTGCACTCGATCTCTTGATAAGAGCCTTATCAGTGGTTCTATGGCATTCACCAGCGTTCTCCTGCTGATTGCATGCCTAGACAAGCTCGTCTTGTAACGCTCAGCTCAGTGATCAACTGTGTGCTCGGCAGTGCGCGTGCCGTCTACTTTGTAGTCAACTTAGAATTGATCACCTGTTGGGATGAATCGCGTAAGTACGTTTTTTCGTACGTCATCATTTTTTGTCTGATAGTTCAAGTTGAGGAGTTTCATTATTGGCCTCACTATTGTGCGCTTCGATTTCTTTGTGGTTCGTAATCGATCGACGTAGATACGCCGAGTGTGAGGACACCTTCCTTGTCAAGCGATGCCGTCGCCCCAACAAAGCAGCTGCGTGCTGGCAGCTGTGGGCTCAGTGTACGTTCCCTGACATCCACTTCTGCCGCTTGTCATATCTTCCTTCAATTTCTTCCGCGTTTATTCTTCTATCCTACGATAGTTTTTCTTGTGCAAAATCTTCCATTAATTGTCAATTCAAAAAGATTATTAACAAGAAACAACTTCAATTTTCATGGTAGAAACCGGGACGTGCCGATCAATTTCGATGCATTTGACTTGCGTGTGATGGCAGCGGCGTTCATATTTACTGTGATGGTAGTCTGAACAATTATGCCCAGTTGTCAAACCCGAGCTGGGAGGACCGTATTGTTATGTACACTTCTAGGTGTAACATGCAGGGCTTCTCCGATGGCTGCAGTGCAACTGACGCCGCAGTTAAAGTCATCACACGTGAGGACTGGAAGGCAGATGTTCATGACGTTCTTTTAATTTATAAGTGGTTTCTTCATTTATTAACAATCCCGTTTTAACGCGCTTATCTAGGTGTGCATTTACTGTGCTGTTCATTCGATTATTGACTGCAGTTGAAAAACAAGCCGACGATGTGGCGTTCATTGACGCGATATAGCGTTCATTACACGATGTGGCGGTTACTACCAAATCACCAAGCACCAGGAGAGTCTGGATGTGCTACTGTCAGTTCGCACTGGACAGCTCTTGTTCAAAATTGTGAACAGTTCACTGGTTGTGGCGCACTTCTCGTGTTCAGGGCACTCCATTGAACGCGCGTGCTGGCGTGAATTTGTGCTCTGTATCTGATCAACTGCATTATTTAGACTGGAATTCGATTATAGTCTCACATTTATTATTTGAGTCGAATATCGAGTCACACTTGAGTGCAGTTAGCCCTTTAAGAATGTAATTAATTTGGCAGCAAGGTTACATTTAGCTTTCTAAAAAAAGCTCGTTGCAGCCTCATGTATACGGGGTGTAAGACTGCGTTTAATTTCGCATGAAAAAACTAGCCGGAACGTTACGAGACAGGACGCATTAGCTCGTTAACAGGTCGGAAGGCATGCGCTGCACACGGAGAGGGGGGTTTTACCCTTGAATTCAGCTGCGAGAAATCTTGATACTCAAAGTGCAGTGGGGTCTACTGTACCCCACAGGAAAATATTCTGTTAATAACAAGGGAGAGTTTATTGGAAAGGTATACAACCTACCTTATTAATAATACTAAAATCATCTTGCTTGGAGCCGCCGTATACTCTCTTCAGTAATAAGATGGGGCAGAAATTCAAAGCCTTGGTAATTAAATCAGGGCCTTTCGTTCGTATCATGGTTACGCTTCATTGGGACTAAGTAGTGAGGATAGCGCAGCGCTTCAGTGACTCGGACTATCTGGCACCGAGGAAAAAGGGACCGTTCAGTATGGACTTAGGAGAACGGGGAATGTATGCACAAGGTGTGTTCTCACATAAGATCCCCTGCGCATAGAAACAGCAAGTTAAGAAGGAAGAAGAAGAAAAGATAATCATCATTAAAGAAATATGAAAATATAAATGAATACGAAAGATTGAAGTCCCTAGGCCTAGCCAAAGCTGAGGTAACCTAACAATGTCTCCTAGTGGATTATAGTTCCCACTATATACTAAATAATAATTGCCCAGTATTGCTTGCTTGGTCCGTCTGTCCGTGTCTTTGTTATGCTCTTGAGGATTTAGATAAGAGTAAATCCCCGGGTCCGGTTTTATAACTAATCAGCGGGACTGTTAGAGAAGGCAGTCCGTATCAGTGATACTGCAAATAACAGTATTTCATGTCAGAGCTACCGTAGATAAGAAGGCATCTTCAGAAATTAACATCATTTCCCCGCCCTTTTTGACGGGCCGCGTCTACTAGCAGCATAAAATAGACAAACCTACCCTATCTAACCTATTGCCTATTCTATGCCCCTGTGGGGTCATTGGGACTGAAGTGAATGAATTACTCTCTTTTGCTTTTGATATTTGTGAGAAAAATATAGAAAAATCATAGCTGGCCAACCTCTAAATTAGTGATGTATGTCCTGAAATTAGCTGAACATAGCGATCGCATAACCAGTAGAGTGGGACCCCCAGACCCCCGTTTTTCCCTAATGGAAAGCCTAAAGTCGACCAGGGAAACGCAAACATCCTTTGAGGAGCGCTCGATGCGCATTGAAAATTGACTTCCGCTCGTACGTTTTATTCTCGATCGACGGTTGCCATAGCAATGAGTAAATTGCACCACAGTGTATGGTCACGGCTTGCCTCGCTGCACCGCTGGATCTTTACCGACCAAATCATTTGACGATGAAGCTGCATTTAGCTTTGTATGATAAACGTGCTGCAGCCTTGCGCATATACGCAATAAGGCTGCATTTAGCTCTTAACAAAAAACTAGTAGCATCTGAGTGGATTTTGAAAGGCACGTAGACATTAAAGGGTTAAGGGTTAAAGCTCCTGCTGTTGCACGTGTTGTAACGGCAGGAAAAGGGAACAGGTCGCCCCGCGCTCATGTCTGTGGCACTTGAGTAATTGTACTAACGTGATTCACTGCATGATCTGGTGCTGGTATGTCATTTGTTCAGGGTTTACAGTTGGTCGTATTTACCACGTGAGAAATGTGCTAACTGTAGTGACCTGCTGTATCGTGCCGTGACCTGCTGTATCGTGCCGTGACCCGCTGTATCGTGCCGTGACCCG
>VOMN01118627.1:0-16678 GCA_014899125.1 Orchestia grillus | reverse complement strand
TTTTCATGACGTTACGAATACTTATTTGACCCACTGTATGCTACACAGTTTTGGGAAGGTAATGTTTTCATGATGATACTTCAGAAGACTGATCAGAAATATCTTATTGTAAGTTCGCGAAAGTAAGTACTAGCATTCATCTCATTAGCTTTCGAAATTTTCGTGTGGTAAATAAAATGGGTAAATTTCCGTTTTAAAATCCTCGCGATAAACTATCCTACTTTTCTGATTCTGGGATTCCGAGCAGGCAGGATACGTTACATACAATTTTACATCACCGATTTACTTTCGTGTAACGCACTTACAGCAGAGTATGATCATTGAAAATCGTCAAGATATTTTAGAGAAGAACGCTCAACTCATCCCTCTGCTGTCAGTTACACAGCGGCTTTAGGGCATCTCGTCATGTCGTTTGTTCAAAAACCTAGGCCGCCAGTAGGGTTCGACGTGTTTTTCAAGTCCAAATTGAATTTTTTGGAGCGAAATTGAAACGTTCTGATACGTGTAACCTTGATATTAAAACTCCATCATCTCTCATAGCGAAGTCTCATTCACAGCCTTTTGTTATTAGGTTATTATCTTCACTGTTTTTTCAGTGACGTTAACTTAACGACTGACTAGAACACCACGGACTCGGCTTAGCTTCTTGAGCAGGCGACGCGGCACCAAACCCTCGCCACCTAGGAGCGTATTCCAGTAACTTCTGCTCTCGAAACGTTTAGACGGGCATAAAGCCCCGCGTAGTCTCCCGGACCGTTAGTCACCACAGTTTGGCTTAGGGGCTCGTAATTTCCGTGGGGTTCCAAACTAAGCATGGTTGGAATCCCGGGGAGACCAACGCAAGATTAACCTGTTAACGGGTATTGACATCATATAATGTCCCCGTGGATGTTGTATTCACACGGTCGCTGTTGATTACACCTACCGTGTGAATGTAACACCGGCCACCTGGGCGGTGACCGTTAACAGGTTAACCTTCCGAGTCATGCGGAGACACCTCAGACTCAGCTTAGCCTTTACTTGGTAAATTGCAACAACCAAATTGCAAAAATTCTGAAAAACTGTTCTTACACCCTTGACTCAAAGAGGTAAAAAGAGTCATCGCTTAGACGTGTTTCAGAGAGACGATCATGACTCGGCGATGATTTCAACTGTTATAGTAACTTTCCCGTACTTATCGGCAGCCGCCCTGGCACCTACTTCTTTTCTTCGGGTTCGCTCTTGTGAGTAACGCTCATACAAAAATGAACAGGTCATTTTAACGGAGCAGCAGTGTAGTCATTTTGAGTCGATGGCGCGTGCAGAATATCCCTGCATTTATTCTGCATAATGTTTCATTTAGATTCCTAAACGTACGTCAAGGAGTTGTTCCCTCTTCATAAAGGCACTTATATCCATTTCCCACAAAAGATACACATATGAGCCAGTTCGCCTTAAGTCTCAAAATTTCAGGTACGAAGGGAATTTCTTTAAATTTTAACGTATTTCATTTTTCTAAGAAGAAAAAAGTACACTTTTGCGACACTATGAAGGGCTATTTAACTCTCGCTACTTCGAAGGAACGTTGACAAATATCGAAAAAAAATGGAAAATAAAATCTAGAAGCACAAAGAGACAAGATTTAAAGAAAAGAAGCCAGCTAAACGGAGCTGTCACTAATATTAACATAGAGAAACTTGGAAAAGCATTGAACACCCTGTACAAACCGTGGAACAATGACTACATAAAAACTGCTCTATGCAAGGAAACAGATAAAAAGAAAATTAAAAAAGTTATGAAGTAAAAAAACAATACAATTTCAGAAGATATAGCAACTTGATCGAAACTCCCATAAATTAAAGAAAATAACGCTCAGCATGCATGTTCAGAGAGCTCTAAATCCCCACACATCACGGATAACTCGCAATATAACACATCTGCAGAGCCTAACAACTACACGAGCAGAACATCTCTGCTCTCTCGTTACTCCAATTCAATGAAAAGTAGGGAAAACGTTCAACATCGACACTGATACGCATTCGACATCGACACTAACACGCATTATACATCGACACTAACACGCATTCGACATCGACACTAACACGCATTCGACATCGACACTAACACTCATTCGATATCGACACTAACACGCATTCGACATCGACACTAACACTCATTCGACATCGACACTAACACGCATACGAGATGGATCTAACGCGCTTCATCAGGTCAACTTGCCGTAGAGCGCGGAGGCATCGCGTTGTAGTGAGAAGTTTCCGTGTGTGAATCGCGTCACAACTTGTATTGTTGTGGTTACGTTGAGACATATGATCTTGAAACTAAAGAATCTGTTCTTTTCTAAATGGTAGTGAGAAGCATGATGCGTAAGAAAAAATGTTAATATTTACTTTGATGTGACGATTTGCATGGAGCGTCCTAGTCATCGCACAGCATTCATTTTAATTTCATTTGACAGGAATTTATTTCCTGAGTGGCGGAAGCTTATATTGAAGAGGTTTATTATAAAATGATGTGGTGAAAAATTAGTTTATATTTTACAACCATTCTCCCGTTCCTGCACTTCCTCCCGGTTACGTCAGGGTCACGTCTGGGTTACACTAGGTTAAGATAGGGTTACATTAGGTTAAGATAGGGTTACATTAGGTTAAGTTAGGGTTCCATTAGGGTTACGTTAGGGTTAAGTTAGGGTTATATTAGGAATGGTTAGGTTATATTAGGAACGGTTTGTTTCGTCCATTTGACACAACCCAACGTGATAAAAACGTGTGAAAATAAGGCCGGCATTTCCGTAGAGTTTGTACGATTTTAATATGCGATTACAGGAACCTGTTTGAATATATATTTCAATATAGCATTTTCTATGCATGGAAACTTTTCAAAAGTATGTTTCTGCCACTCACAAAAATAATCCCTATCCAATGACACTAAAATAAAGGATGTATGATGAATAGGACGCTCTGTGCAGTTGGCCGCAGTAAAATAAAAATCAAACCAAAAAAATTCTCAGCAGCAGTTTTGCAAGGCCTTGCAGCCGCGCATTCACCCCATAGAATCTATTAAATTCGTGTAGCTTGCAAACTAGTGCACACAATAAAACTCGGGCTGTAACCACAAAAAGTTTGTGCAAGTAACACAAACTAATCCGTATTACAAAGCGCTTTTCAAATATTGAACCGTGATCTGCTGAAGTACTTCCGGCAATGCTGGAGAGGACGATAAAACTCGGTCGCCAGTCTCCGGCCAGCTCCTGATCCGCGTGAACTTTTGGGGCAAGTTTTGCAGTTTGAGTTTTGAAGTTTAGATTGGAAGTATTTTTCGGAGAGCAACACAAAGCATTTTTAGAGCGTCAAGTGGAAGAGTTCCCGCCGCATTCAAATATTAGCCTCCACTGTACGCAGGTCGGAGCAGGCACAGCGCGACTTGGAACATGGATGTTCAAGTTCTTGGTCCCAAGAATGCTCTGGACTAAGAACGACAATGCACGAATGTTGTAAACTTTATATAAGATTTTAATATAAGATTTTGAACAGTAAAACGTTTATATTTTCTTGCGTAACTCACTCGATTTCGAATCGGGAAAGAACACATCGGTCAGGCAAAGCCGACTGAGGGAGGCGTGATCTCTGGACCTGAGCTGCGACGCTCGAGGTGCCGGGCGAGACTCGTAACTCTCCTGCCCCACTTACGCAAAGCTCATCGGTCTTGTTAACAAAGCCATTAAGATAAGCTCGCACAATCATGCGAGTGTGGCCGTCTATCCTAGTATTGAGGGATCATCGCTGACGGGGAAATGGTATGCCCCCATTCTCAATGCATTTCTAGAACAGCTTATGCTGAGCAGACTCTCAGCGTCTAGGAACGGTGGGACGTTCCTCATGCCAAATCAACTAGAGCACTTCCTTATGGAATATCATTAGGTTTCATGGAATGTTACAAAAGCAGAATGATCGTGAAGGTCGTTTTCAACCTACCTTTGGAACTTTATAATTGGCAAAAAAAAAGAACTCAAAACTCAAAAACGAACAATGAATGGCGTAAAGATTCAAATGCACCTGCCTTGATATAGCAAACTTTATATTGAATGATTGACCTCTCTCACTAAAAAGGATCATTATTTTTACTGATATTCTTAGTTTATTTTTTAAAGCAATGGACATTGTTTAAGAGCTGCAGTGGTCTTCAAACACATGCGTAAAATTGAAAAATATTGATAAAATTTGTTTAATGTTAATTTATAACACACGTGCTCACGATTTCACTAAGGAGAGAGCACGTGCAAAATAACATAGACCACGCTAAATAATATAGCTGTTTAGGGACCACAAAATAATATAGACCACGCTAAATAATATAGCTGTTTAGGGACCGCAAAATAATATAAATCGCGCTAAATAATATAGCTGTTTAGGGACCGTAAAAAACATAGCCCGCGCTAAATATTTAGCTGTTAAGGGACCACAAAATAATATAAAGCGCGCTAAATAATATACCTGTTTAGGGACCGAAAAATAATATAGAATAGAGGATGCAACTCGTGCAGGACTAAGTGTTAACCCTTTAACGATCAAATTATTTTGGCATTAAGGCTGCATTTAGCTTCACTCAAGGACCTTTTGTAGCCTCATGTACATCTGCAATAAGACTGTATTTGGCGTGTTACAAAAAACTTCCCAGCCTAAAACTGATGAGCCAGACACAATGAGCAGTCAAGGCTTAATTAAGAACCCGTCCACAAAATGTGTTGCAGGTCTCTCTTACAATTCAAGAGACCAGGTCGTTTTCTGACGATGCTGAGAAGCTTGATTCTTTTTGGTAGAGAATCCCATGTGACAATGCAATGCAAATGACACAAATACGCTTCACAGAATGAGTATGAAATTTTTAAAAGCCTATTTACCAATTAGACTTGAATTTAATGCTCAAGGTAAACTCAAATGAGAAAACACTCAGTCTTAGACATCCTAAGTCGAAAAAAAAATTGCAAAACTTTCTCTTAGTAATATATTCCAATCACGAGAAAGGGGTTAGAATCTTCATAAAAGTACTAAAACTTGTCGTCCTGATATTGTTGTTGTAAAGTACTTGGCAAGTTTTAGACGTCTTGAGACAGAGTCTAAACTATCTTTTAACAACATTGCATTAGACCGAACATAGAATATTCTTCACCAGTGCTTTATGCCATTTATTTGACGCGCGGGAAACTGAAAAGTCTCACAATTACATATACGGGCGCATAACCTGCATACTCGCGTTTAGAAGAGGATTAGCTTCGAAAGAAGGCGATGCAGGCAAATTATTGGGAAAACATGGATTTTATTCGACTCAAGGCAGGCGAAGCAGATATTTTATCGAGTTCCAAGGCTTTCAGAATTTTGTGCCATGAATTTAACTTACTTTCACAAACGCATGACGTGGCAGCTAAAACTTTCAGAGGAGGGAAGAACCACGGCCTAAGGACGTGAAATGTTTATTTTAACAGCCAACGTTTGAATGTAAATGAAACAATCGCATTAATAGACACACTGAATCGGACAAAATGGTAAAAATTCTCGACGCAAGGGGACTTAAATCAGAACTTTAACACTCATGACTTACGTAATATACGCCAGGTTAACAAATGCCCAGAACTTGAAAAAAATGACATTGAATGTGACCAGGCTGTTTGAGTTCCTCAAAATAAAAACCGTTCATTGAACAAGTTAGGGGCAGAGCGTTTTGAAAGTCCATAAGTAGACGCGAGTGTTGCAAGCATTCAAGCCTTAAGACACAGTAAATGCAGTTCCATTAGCGTGCATTACAGTGAGGCGATTGATGTTACGATGCCTTCCTACAGGCCAGCCTTGTTACCTGTGCCACCTGGGTGCACCAAATTAGCTTTGTGCGACAGTTTAGCCGCTGTCCACAAATCACACATTGCAAAATTTGTTTTCATACTTGAATGTTCCTATTACGCGAGTCTCAGAATATTACATTTGTTATACCTAGATTGCTTTGTCTTTGCAAATTAATAAAGCGAGCTCTCGTGCACAGCTGAATAGTCATGAATTAATACTCTATGAAAGAGAAAATACAGACGACCTCCAATGCCTCAGTGAAATGAGGTCCTCTCATTGTCTCGAAAATAACCATGTTATTCCCATAAGTTAATTATGATATTGTCACCATAAGCTTTGTTACTAATATCATCAATCGGGTTTCAGATGTGTATCCAATCATTCTCGGGAATGCATTACCGACCTTAATGTGGATGGAATCATCAGTATTACGACCGTGAGTAAAATTAATTTGTTCAAACTGGCGACGAATTGATGTTGAAAAATAAACCCATATGGCTGTATTATGGCTATTTATGAATCATGAGAAAAGAAAAGCTCGTGAAAAAAGTTATACGAGAAACATACTTGTTACTCTGCGTGTGTAGTGAATGGGATCTACATTTGCGCGCGCAGCTGAAGCTGAGCTACCCAAGGAATTACTGGAGTTATCAGCAAACATTTCTGCCCCCGAGCCGGCCGCGTTGTTCCTGTTCTGAGCAACGCTGCAGCTCACAGCAAACATTTCCGTCCTCCAAACCAGCCGTGTTGTTCCTGTTCTGAGCAACGCTGCAGCTCACAGCAAACATTTCCGTCGTCCAAACCAGCCGTGTTGTTCCTGTTCTGAGCAACGCTGCAGCATCGAGCACACGTGACTGCTCTGAAAAACAGTCGCCCACTTCACTGAAGAGGCTCCAGAGCCTCTTAATTGACTGGCTTTTGTGGACTAAAAGCATTTTTGAGACGGACGAGCCGTCAATCATTCAATTATCACCAGTGCGGGCACAAAAAAGAATGACTTGCTCCTTCCAGTGAAATGGAGGCACAAATGGACAAGTTCTAGTCTTTTGAGCTTGTCAAAATTTCAAGAGGAGAAATTCACTAACTGTGATGGAAGTTTGTTGTCCCAGCTAGATCTCGTACGTCATGGGGTAAAATACAGGTAGACTTGCTTTGTTTTCCGGCTTAAAGTTATAATGAAATAAAACCGAGTAAGTTATAGAATCAAACCGAAAAATATGATAGTAGCACATCCGTAAGAAGAAATTCGCTGACATATTCTGCACCAAATATTTCTTCTGAGGAATAAAAATAGCACTGCAGGAAAAATTCTAAAATCAAACTAGTGCTCGGCATCGAAAACATTTTCACAAGGCACTTTTCAAGTGTTCTTCTCAGAAGCTAACCTGAGTGCACTCCTGAAGCTCACGGGAACTCTTTATGGATTCATTTTATTCTAACGAGCGTAATTAAGCTAATTCGGTCAACATAACGCCAAAGAAAAATTTTACCAGGATGCGGTTTCGGAATTTTAAACCGATGCTGCATTAACAGGAAAATAATTACTCCCCAGTTGCGAAAGTTACCAGCAAAGTTTAAAGATTTAAGTGAACGACGTAGCGGAAAATTTACTCTTTCTGTACCGCCTTGTAATTTTAAATTAGAAAAAGCTTAGGATAAGATTCGCACCAAAAGCTGGAATGTAATAGAATATTTAAATACTCGAGTGAAAAATGGTATTAGCTACGATAGCGTTCTTCTTGATATCTGATGTTAATCAAATACTTGAACGTTAGTATGAAGACTCGGCCACGGATTCTGCTCATTAATTGAGACTTTGAGCAGCCTCTGTTATGATACACGCTAAGTGATGTAAGACTCAGCACCAGGCTCCGCACTACCTTTTAGCAAAGGTTCCGTCATGAAAGTCCACTTTATTTAAATCCCCAACATTCACATCGATCTACTCTGAAGAAATATCCAATCTTGTGCAACAGCACCGTTGATTCTCCACGAGTATATAGGACTATAGGTATTTCTCAATACATGTAGTATTTGTTTTACGCACGATTTGATTTGTGGTCGTATTTTTTATTTCCAGCTATACGGAAAATGATTCGAAAGCACACATTTCGAATACCCAAAATTAGACATTTCAAACACAAATCAAAACGTGCATGAAAAAAGTACGACACATACGTCGACGACTACAAACCTGCACTCATGCTGAGCCTGATTTTACAGAATCCTGAGTACAAGTCGAGCAGCGGCATACCAAGTTCGCTCGCTGAAATAAGACGGAGTTCACTCGCTGGAATGAGACAAAGTTCACTCGCTGGAATAAGACAGAGTTCACTCGCTGAAATAAGACGGAGTTCGCTCGCTGGAATAAGACAGAGTTCGCTCGCTGGAATAAGACAGAGTTCGCTCGCTGAAATAAGACGGAGTTCGCTCGCTGGAATAAGATAGAGTTCACTCTCTTAAATAAGACAAAGTTCACTCGCTGAAATAAGACATAGTTCACTCGCTGAAATAAGACAGAGTTCACTCGCTGAAATAAGACAAAGTTCGCTCGTTGAGAAGCAAAGTCAATATTTGGGTGAGGTTTGTCCCTTCCCGAAAGTCTGCAATGAAAACTTTCAGCGCCCTAACTTGCCTCGGAGATGCCCCATAGCTGTAACTTGGCAAAGAGTCTCTCCACAGAGATTGTGCTCGTTCCCCAATATCTCGACAGTAGATGTTAAGTGGGTTTCACTCACACGATTTCTGTGTGAAGTGCACCGGCTTAGACTATCCAGTGCAATCGTGAGTAGGTTCTTCTTCTTCTTCGAGGTTATTGGAGCTTAGAAATCTAGTCCATGCAGCTCCATGCCCTCAGTTGTGTTTTCAGGTAATAAGAGCTAATCCTGCAAGATAGCAGCACTTCAAAAAGAGGACCATCTAGCTGTGATGGGCACAAATTACCAGTTAGAGCATTGGTTGCATTGACCAGTGCAATCGTGAGCAGGTTGCCCTGACCCAGAAGGTTATAGTCATCAAAACCCGGACAGAGCAGTGCTGCCCTGCCTCAGCTCAAGTGGGCACACATCGATACAAAGGATGTGCAGCGTCAGCCCCGTCACACGGCCAGCTTCGCGGAACTGCAGAGCAACTCTCCCAAATGATTTAGTGAACCCAAATCTTACGCGCTGTCACGGATTTTTGAACCAGACGTTTGTTTTAAGTTTCCCCTGTGGGCCAATACTTCGAAAAATGCTACAACCCATTGTAGTTACGAAATCACTGGGAAGGTGTTTCGCTGAATTTCAACGTTGGAGAATTAAAGGATACACCAGGATTATGTAAGTTCTGGTCAATCTGAAATAAAAACTCGAAGGTTATTGCCTTCTGGTCGACGAATTCACAGTGAGATTTTGAAAGGCAGCTCCTCATGCCAAAACCATTAGACTCGTTCTAAACAGCTAGTTAGACGGACCAGTTACGGAAAAATTCAAGTTCATCGCGTGTCTTGATCACTTCGTTTTGAAAACATTGTAAGGTCGCCATTTGAGGACATTATGAGCAGAATATGAGGATGTTGTGAGAAGGCCATATGAGCACAATATGAACAGGATATGAGGACAATATGAACATGATATGAGGACAATATGAACAGGATATGAGGACAATATGAACAGGATTTGAGGACGATATGAACAGGATATCAGGACATGACACGAGACAGTGGTCGATAGAACACGACGCGTACCTCCAAAACTCTAAAGGGGCACCGTCGGGAAGAGATGCATTAGCTCACAAAAGTTGAAAGAACATAACAAGCTCACGAGCATCAGATAAAAACCTGCAATTTCCCACCAGCTTAGCAGAGAGACTCGACAAAGTTTCGTGATTAAAACTTCCCCTACTCGAGTTTTTCCCTAAGCCAAGCAGGAGTGATGTCTCAAGGAAAGTTTTCACAGTTTTTGCACCTGCAAAACGGACGGCTAGCGAGTGTTTCAATGCTATGTTGCTGGACCCAAAGTGCTCGATATTTCGAACTTGGTAGCAGATAACGAATGCAGATAACGGAGTCAGGTCAAACGTTAAGGAATTGTACAGTCCAGAATTGAGAGCAAAGTTAACATTCGATGCCCATACTTGGGTGTCATCTGACACTGTCTTCAAAATTGGACTGATCGAATGAAGGCCCCGATTGCCCCTATAGTTGGGTTGACACTCGGGGTACAAAAACAGCATAAGATCATCTATGAGACAGAAAGGCCGGTGAGAAGAAGCAAGTGACACGGTGTTGCAGGCACTCAATCTCAAAAGAGAGAAACGCAAGAGAGAAAAATGGTAAGAACTCACATTGCAACGTACGATTGTCGGATAATGTTATTGAGTCTGCTGCTAACATCGCTACGATTCATGTATACTCAGGATTAAAGCTTCCCACCTGCATGAAGTGTGACCGAAACGAGCGGAGAGGATCACAGACAACATAGGATGGACTACAGACAACGGAGAAACGATACACAGGCGCGTTCCCACCTAGAATTCCCTACGCATAGAAACAGAAAATTAAGAATGAAGAGAAATAACAGAGATAGATAAGGTGTGAAAATCTGGGGAAGCGAAGTGGGCACGAAAGATAGAGGTCCTATCTATAGCTGAGGTAACCTAAAAATTTCCTCCAGGGGACGCCAGTCCCAGTGGCATACGGCAGACAAACCTAATCGAGTTGCCAACTCTTTCCCCTCTGAGGTTATTACCACTAGGAATGTCATCTCCATAACTTAGCCTGACGGTGGCAGCCGCTGATATCGTGCACTCTGACCGGAACAGACACCTGCTTGCAGTTAAGAAATTATAAGCCTTCCTCAAGAAACCACAATACTATCCCCTTGAGGGAACTGTGGGTTGTTGTGGACAACTAAACAGAAATGTTTAACCGACATTGGCTCAGGCGAGCTGCAATGGAAGTTAATCATGGCGGCTCCTTCTATTCTGTCCGTCATGGGAAACAAACAAATCAGACAGAGAATTATGGCTGATGAATTCAGGAAGTAGTTGGCTATAATTTATATTATTCAACATCCAGAGGTGGAAAATGCATGCTGAAAACTGTTATAACACAGTTCAAGAGCTCAGCTAAATCCCAGTTTAACTCTTTCGCCGCCCAGTGAATAAATTTATACTACAAGTGATAAAAAATACTTGGGTGGGCAAAATCATAGATAATTATAGATGCGCCGTCAAAAAAGCTCAACATGGATAATGTCAAGATCGTTCAGCACAAAAAATTTCGTTACGAATCTGTATCGAATTTGCTATTCGGTGGTCAGAAACGCTTCCAACTCGGAGCAGAATGCGCGCGTGCCAAGCCCTTGACAGAAATTTTCACTGGTCTGACACATTGGGATTTGTGCCCATCACAGCTAGATGGTTATTTTTTTGGCGTGCTGCTATCTTGCAGGATTGGCTCTTGTTACCTGAAAACACAACTGAGGGCATGGAGTTGCATGGACTAGATTTCTAAGCTCCAATAACCACAAAGAAGAAGACACATTGGGAGTAAAACCCTCACCTCAGATCCTAATCCATGTGTTCAGTAAAGGCCTCCCAAATGCTGGGGTTTTGACTCCGATACTTCACGAGAAGTTATTGCAGAACAAATACAATTCTGATGAAAGAGAGAAGCACTCAAGCCCTAAATGGTGAAGTCAGGGAAATGAAGCTCTATCTTTCTCGCTTCATGTTCTGAAACTCTGTTACAACTTCTCGCTCTGAGCCCACATTTGACGCGAGTGACGCAGTCGTAGAAACTCTGTACTAATAACGTCGTGTCGCTTGTGTCTAAAAGCTCATAAATAAGAGATGCAACCTTGGGGCTCCATTAAGTCAGGCTGCTCATTTTTGGTTCTCCAGTCACAAGGATCGATCGCGGGATTAATGCTAGTCGGTTGGGGCGAGTGTCTGACGTACGCAACATTTCAAAGACGATTTCTTCCTGCTTGCATGTAATGCGCTCATAAATGATGCATCTACAGTTTATATTAGTCCTACCCGAGCATCAACGATTCCAGTCCAATTTTTGCCTTGGAAGAAAGATACAAAGAAATTTTAAAAAATAAAAAAAGGGATATAAATGGCTTATAAATGGTGTCTAGCGACAATATTCGAGACTTTCATCCTCGTCAGACAAGCTTTTCTATTGATAAGAATAAATAGAATTACGTCGAAAGCGAGAAAAAAATTATTTCAAGAAGGGTATTCTGCCCCCTTAGGAGACTTCATAGACATTTTATTCCTTGTTTAAGCTCAAAAAGTACCTTTGAAATGTATGTATTTCTGGAATGCGACTCTGTTTATAGATGTTGCATGTAATTGTATGCTATTTGAGTAGCTTGCCTACGATATTCTATGTCTGAGCGAATTTTACCTTGCTAAAACAAGATTTAAATCTCAAAGGACGTTAAATTTGAGGTTACATTTGTTGATTTCAGAAGACTCTATTTAAGACCCAATGATCTGAAATTGTAGCTAAAACTAACATAAAATTGTCTTTGATTCCAGAGCTTCATAAAATGCGTCTCTCGCAGATTTAGAGTTTCATGCAAACATCGACTTGAGCGGTTGCAATTCGCAACAAGTCGAGTTTACGTTCAAAAGAGCATGAGCTCGAGTGACACTACCAATTGCTCTACGTAGTCCCTGTCAGGACGCTTTTCCAAAGCCATTTAGGAGGGCCAGCACCAGCAAGATCCATTGCTGAGAAACTCCTCAGTGTGAGAGGGCTCTAGAGTACTTCACTTTAGCTCAGCAAAGTGGACTTGCGTGCATTTTGGTGTCCTGCCATGAAGGTAGCCAGACATGTCGAGGCCTCTTCATCAAAAGGAAGCATGTTCCATGTCACACCTGACGCATGTTCAGCCGAGCATCGCTCTGTCTGCATAAAATGCTTCGTTCTAAGGAACTAACCAGTCACGCCCTGGTGCTACTCTAAACTCTCGAACAAATTTTACTTTTGAGGCATTTAAACGCTACTTTAACACTCTACCTCCGGAGTGGGCCATATATGGTACATGCGATCATCTAACCTAACCTAATGCAACCAAAGCACTATCATGTACAATACAAATTTTCAAGTTTTCGTCGAATTTCTCTTCATCAATCGAATAAGCTGGTTCTGATTAGAAAAGAATTTTATAGTGTAACCAAATTTGTGAACCTAAAATCCTTTATTTTTAAATTCATAGTAGAGATATTTGGTGGCATGTAATTTAACCTGTGTGGAGAATAGTAGAGGCTTGAATTCGCCTTATGATACCAGGTAATGAACGCGACGCGTGAAGCGCCTGTTACAGTTCACACGTGTCTTTTTCATTCGGACAAGCAAACGCCGATCAAAAAAAGATCCGTTCACCGTGCGCAACGAATACATGACGAGAAAGTTGTCAGCTGATGTGTAAAAAGTTTCGATTCCTCGCGTCTGACCACCAGGCTGCGGCGCGCGAGAACCTCCTCCGCAACCGCCAGCGCCGCCGCGAACATCGCTCTCAAGACAACGACGTGAGCCTACACTCGCCGTCGTGGGGGTTGCCAACGCGAGTAAAAACCGACGCTGTGTTTTATGCACTGCTCCTGCCACAGCGCTGCCAAGCACGACACAAAACAGCGGCAGCGTTGACAAGCGAATCGCAATTTCCGGCGCTCGCCGAGCGCATTTTCTAGGACAATGACGGCTGGTCGTCGCTGGGAGCTGAAGAACCTCGTAAACTACAACGCCCGTCTTTGAAAATCAATGTAGATAGGCTGGATTTTTGTGTCACTTCACGCCCGTAATATTGTGCGCATATTGCATGAGAAAAAAGCCATTCTGTTTTGCCAATTTCTGTTTATACTTCACCTGAATAACTGTTTTGTCCACAATATGATTCAATGGGCTGAACAATGTTCTCAATGCACTACTTTTGCTCTGAGCCAACAAGGCATGATATTTAATATGCTTTTCTCGCAATATTTCTTCATATTTTTGCACATAACTTAAATTCTACCTCAAATGTGTTTCTCATTCGCTTAAATTTCTCCAAGTCAACGTGAAATGTTATTCAATATTCTCCTCATCCAAGGATTCTTAACATTTTTGGCATAGACGAGCACACGTCAGCTGAAGTGATAACAAATCAGAGCGAAGTCTCGCCTGTGTACTAGTGCTGCCACCGTCCTACCAAATTAGGTCTTCAGGAGACCTTGCAGTTGCACCGCACACACGAGCGTCAGTCCGAGTGACACT
This sequence comes from Orchestia grillus, assembly GCA_014899125.1. NCBI lineage: Eukaryota > Metazoa > Arthropoda > Malacostraca > Amphipoda > Talitridae > Orchestia > Orchestia grillus. The sequence continues at coordinate 2,590 of VOMN01118627.1, read as the reverse complement.
GCAGAATGATCATCGTAGTCCCTGTCAGGACGCTTCACAGTCAAAGCCCGCTGGTAGGGACCGCGTCAGCAACGGTAGGGTCAGCCCCCGGTAGGGTCAGGCCACGGTAGGGTCAGGCCACGGTAGGGTCAGGCCACGGTAGGGTGAGCCCCCAGTAGGGTCAGTCCCCCAGTAATGTCAGCCCCTGGTAGGGTCAGCCCCTGGTAAGGTCAGCCCCNGTAGGGTCAGCCCCTGGTAGGGTCAGCCCCCGGTAGGGTCAGTCCCCCGGTAATGTCAGCCCCCGGTAGGGCCAACCCTCGTTAGGATCAGCTCCTGAGAATGTTAAAGTGTTATCATCATTGCTGTTGTTGGTGTTATTATTGCCATGCTTTTAAACTCCCTGTCCAGTGAAAGGTGACCCGAAGAGAGCGAAGAGCAGGACTACATATTTAGTATGGATTGTAAGGAGCAAGGAATCTATGGAAAACGTGCCTGCCCACACAAGATTCCGTGCGCATATAAACAGCAAGTTAAGATTGACGATGGAGAAAAGATAAAGAAGAGATTGTAAAAAGGTGTAAAAATTGCAAAAAAACAAGTGGGAACGAAATTCAGAAGTCCCGAAAGCCTGTCTGTCGTGAGAATGTCCAACTTGCAGTTCGGTAGTGCCATTATCACAGGAAATTCTTGAGAGTTGTTGTCGTCGCTGTAACTAAAGGAGCAGCGAGCAAAAAGATACAGGGAAAGAACAATGGTGTGGGTTTTCTGTACGTAACAGCTGACGAACCACAAGTACTACAAAATCTGGCAACATTCTCTAGGACAACCTGTATTGTGGCTAACACCGTTTGCTAAAATGTTCCGAATCGTTCGGCCATTGCTTTCGGAGAATTATTTTTGCGCGACATCCAAAGTGAATTATGCAGTAGTGTTGAAACTTCTTATTTCTAAAGAAAAAACAACAAAAAATAGTCCCGTGGCCAGCACGTAGATCTGAAACTAATTTTACATAGAATAAAAACATTCCTGCCGAAAATCATTTAACCTGATATATTAATGAAATTTTATTCGCTCAGGTTTGTTTGAGATTAGTAACGCCAGAAAGACCCACTGCTCAAAACTTCTCATCCGTTGTTCGCGTTGTGATGTAAATATTCATGGCAGCAGTTTCCTTTAAATTTTTTGACATCCCTTTCCCTCCCCCATGAGAGCGACCTTCCAGTTAACGTCGCGCCCAATACTGTGCTGCCACAAGATACTCTGAAGTGTGCCTCAGAAATGCAGGAAAATTTTGCTTACAAAAAACTTCAATAAAAATGTCGGGGCACAAACCAATCTATGAAACATTATTCCGTTATACTTGTAAAAATTCTAAAAAGGACGTTTGGGCCCTATCCCATCATCGGCAAAATTCTGAAAATGATAAAAGAGGAACCCTAAAAGGTATTCAAAACAAAGTCAAATCTTACAAATGAGGCTAATAAAATCCGGTCAAAAATCAAAATCAAAACAAGATCATAGCTAAAAAAAAGCTTCAGATGAGTTAACCCACAATGAGAAGGAAATGAGCGCTCTGCATGTTGTTGAGGTCCGGTTTTTGCTTATGTATAAAAAGGGGCTCTAAAAAACTCTAAGATTACTAGAATTATTGGCTGAACCTAATAACGAATAGTCACTATCTGAGGTTCAAATGTTGCATTCGAGATCTGTGAAAGAACGAATAGAGGAATTTATGTAGGAGGGGGGATGGGTTGACAGAGACAAACTCTATTCCTGTGACTAATGCCAGCGTGTTCCGCTTGTTCGGCTCGCGATGTACGGCGGGTGGAGCCGACATACGAAGGTGCACGCTGTGCACGATTGAATTTACACACGGCACAAGAACGGGAACTGGATGGAAGGTCATCGTTATAAGGAAAGAACCTCCCTATTTTTAAAGTATGGACAAAAAATAAGATGAAACGATGTAGTAGGGAAATATGTAGAATGTAGGGTGATTAGCTCGAGTCTCAGGCTATCGTATTTAGAGCCAAGGTAAGGAAATGAAAAATATAATTTATTCTTGGCAGCAGTCAAAATTGTGGGTATAGTTTCAAATTTCTCGCGTGAAAAACAGTAGTAATTAACGTGTGAGTTTACAAGGCCCAAAGGATAACCATTGGAATTGAAAAAAGAACGAAGAAAATCGAACTCAGTAAGAAGGAGCTGATAATTTGATCAGACGTTATACACTCGTGAATGGAACGCTCGTTATAAGCTCGCCTCAAACGAATGAGACTTTGAAGTACCATTCATTTCAAGGCAGATATCAACCGTTCCGGAAGTTCAGAAGCGAAATTGAAATATTGCGGGAACGCTAAGAACGCGTACATTTGGCGCCATTTTGGTGTGTCTGCCACGCTAGGCTGATGATATTCTAGCGGGTACAGTTCATTTAACACTCGTCACCACTGACGCCATAAATACCGCCAACCCAAACGCTATAAAAGGTATAAGCCTAGTCACCACAAATTCCGCCAGCCCAGACGCCCTAAATGCCGCCAGCCCAGACGCTATAAATTCCGCCAGCCCAGACGCCATAAATGGCGCCAGCCCAGACGCCGTAAATGCC
>VOMN01118625.1:0-12965 GCA_014899125.1 Orchestia grillus | reverse complement strand
AAATATGTGGTACATATTCATGACAATAATTCATTTTTATTCGTACCTTTAATGCTTTCGATGTGCTCGACCTCATAAATACTTTAAAAGATAAATCAAGGGGATTGAAATCATTCCCTGCTAAAATATTGAAATGCATAGCTGATTTACTATCTTCATCCTTTGCAGAAATAATTAATTCTTCTCTTGCATTGAACAATTTCCTAGACACTCTAAAAATTGCCCGTGTGTCTCCCATCGTCATGAGTAGTCAGAAAACCCGTGTCAACAATTATAGACCTAATTCCGTCCTTTCAATCTTCAGTAAAATATTTGAGAAAATTGTCTACAAAGAGCTCTATTCCTATTTTGAACAAAAATAATTTCTTTATAACAAACAGTATGGCTTCTGTTCCAAAAAATCAACAACGCAGGCCATCCTCAATCACCTGCAATATCTTTATTGAAATCTAGACGAAGGAAAGCTTGTAGTTTCTGCATTCCTTGATTTTTGTGCAGCTTTTGACTGTGTTGATCACAACGTATTACTATCGCAGCTCGACTGCTATGGCATTTGAGGGCTTGCTCTTAATTGGTTTTAATTGTACTTTATTAATTATAAACAATATCTTATAATAGATGATGCTCAATCAAAACTTATGGATATAAGTCATGAAGTTTCCCAAGAGTGTGCTTTGGGACCTCTACTTTTTTTGGTATTTAGTAATGATATTCTTTTATACCTTTTTATACTTTTATACTTATATTTATACTATCGTTGACAGTATCACTCTCTCTTTTGCTTTTCCTAAGGAAAGCCATGTAACAATTGTTACAATAGCCGACAGAATAGATGAAGAGGCACAAAATTTTCCAATGTGGCCTAACTACAGTAAAATATGCATCAATATCGATAAACCTAAATACATACTATTTTCCGATAAAAGGAATGCAAGTTCCCGTTCATCAAAATCGGTGATGGACAGATTGGAGAAACTAATTCAAAAAAATTCTTGGGAATTATCATCGACAAAAACCTGACCTTTCAAGAGCATATATCCTATATCTGCGCTCAGATATCAAAATCTATTGGGATTCTGAACAAAGTCAAGAACCTATGACTTGTAGAAACATTAAAAATAATGTATGCGTCGTTAATTCATCCGTCTCTGCAATATGGCATAGAAACATAGCATGGAACTAACAAAGATAAAATGAATATACTTTTTACTCTACAAAAAAGCCATTAGAGCGATGAGTAATTTGGAATATAATGCGCATACAAATGACTTATATAAATGCTGAAAATTTTTTAAGCTTCCTGATTTCTATCAATATTCCCTTTGTACATTCATGTATATAGATATACATGTATAATACTTTGAGTATTGAAGGCGATTAAGACCCGAAGCACTTAGTTTCTGCTCAAACAGGCCATCATGAATATTTGACTAGGAATCGAAGCAAATTTATAATTTCATACTATTCCAAAACCTGATCGCAATTTAGTTTTCCCTACGACGGTATTAAAAGTTGGAACTCATTTCGTTCTGCTGTTTGTGAGATAAGTACACTTCAAGGGTTCAAAACAAATCTTGAATCATATTTCTTATTAGATACTGAAGACGATAGTGTTCAAAGTATTATATACTAAATTACGGCTTGAAAACCCCTCACATCGTATGTCAGTAAATTAATTCAGAGTATATCATAGAATGCATAGTCTCCATTGACTAGACATCATTGAATTATTAATTTTAAATCGTATATTTTCCTTTCAATAAATTCAGCCCTTAACCAGTCTTGTGCAAGCTATGGATAAATGCATTAGGATATTTACAAGTATGTGTGCGCTTAGCATAGGATCCTGTAGGATGTCCTAAAAGTCGTAGAACTTATTCGGGTCTACAATTAGTTATATATAAATCTGTCCATTGTAATAGTAAGTATAAGAAATTCATGTCTGCAACATCTTTAAATGATGTAACACTTGTGGTAATAAACTGTTTCAATTGTTCCAATTATTTCAATGTCTTGGAACCCCCCTCGTGCCAAACTGTATAACGAAATTATAGTTGACAAACACTGACAAAATGATGAAAAACATCATGAAATTTCTCCATGAAACTGCCCAACTGTTCTTTTATCAGCGTGGGTTCAAAAATTATTGCTAACACCCTAAATTTTCTTTCTCCGAGTATTGAAAATTTTCATGGTCAAATTCAATTCAAGTTTCTCAATTGAATTGTGGCTACGATGTGTGCTATAGTTAACTACTGAATCATGTATTATGTTGCGTATTTCGGTACCATCTTTTATTTGTTTTCAAGCCAAAATACATATTAACTCTAAGTATGCAAGGAAAAGTTACGTTTTAACAAATTTTTCCACTGAATTTTAGTCCCACATTTATGCATGAATTCACTGACGTTTTGCAGTTGTAAATTCCACAAATATACAAATTCTTAAGTTCTATTCTAGAAAATAAACGTAGGACAGGAAAAGGACGTCAGCTTTCAAGCTCTCCGAAGAAGTCTCTGAAAGAAGAACAAAAACTTGGAAGAAACTTGGCTGTGTTTGACGAAGAAATTTCTTCCCTCGAACACGTCGCCGTGTTTTGCCCCGTCGGAAGGGCACTGTTGAGGGCACTTCACACAGTATTGAGGACACTTCGGACTAATTGCTGGCTCGCTACCAGTAATTATCCTTTGTATTTACTTTTACCGATTAGGTCTAACTGAGAGATACAGTCCTTAGGAGCTATGAGACCCTCGCTCAAGCAACGATCCGCTAGCTTGTGCAAGAGAAACTTGGCTTTACCTATATTTCCCCAAAAATTCTTTTTCCCAGCAAGATCGTGCTGTGAGCTCCTTCTGTGCCGCGAAATTCACTGCAGGATTCGAGCAGTCGACGTCGTGCGATTATTGCACTGTATTTTTCGGGTGGGATTTGGACGTTATAACCTGGATAGACTTCTGTTTCGAGATCCTCCGCTCTGGGGGAAAATTTCTTTGTAATTTCATTTCTTAAGTAGGACATTCTGGATAGCCAAACTTGTGACGACAAACCTACTGAAATCATGGAGAAAATTTCAAAATTGCTTTTTTTATAGCTTCCCATAATTTTTACCTCCTCTCAACTGCGTTACACTGATTGTTTTGGCTGCCATCTTCATTTCGACGACGCCTGCTTAGTGAGGCGAGACGGCTCATTCCCAGTGTTCCCAGTATTGTCACTCGATCTTTGCCCCAAATTGAAAATGCCTCAAATAGTCCCAAGGAATTAAGGGCATGTCGTAGCTCGAGGCCTGCACGGACCCCATTCCCTGGCAGTCTCTGACGTCGAAATTATCAGGCGCAAAAGTCTGGACTGGCGCAAATTAAGCAGTACTCTCCTCCGGCTCCCATGGGGATTGATAAAGGACTGAGAGAATATTGTTTGTCTTCTAGAAACCACAATGAACGCATGTGTCTCAACTAAGACATGCGATGGATGCAAAACGGTTTTATTGTTTTAATAATTGGCTATTAAAATTGGTTTATTCCACGTCGTTATTGTATCGTTAAATGACCTTCAATCACACGAGGAACATAAGCTGGTGGATAAGATAGGGTCAAACTTTAAAGGCAATAGTATGCGTAGTGTTACAAAACTTCTTCTGAAACTGTTCAGCTCGAATTTTGCTTGCTAAGTTGCCCAGCACCTGCGAGTAAGTCGCCTTAGAACTGCAACTTAGTTGCCTCGCAGCTGCAACTAAGTTCTGGGCAAAGTTCATCAGTCGCTAGAGCTTCCCTAACAGCACCACGTCTGCCCTGGACGAGGTGCCCTCATTTAATTACGTGATGAAACTTTACTGCGTGATTTGCGATGTACAGAAAGCTAATAATATGTGCATGATGTGGAGACGAAGTTTTTTTCGTGGTTTATCCACAATAATGCACAAATTAAATAATATTTACAGATACACAAAACACTTGTTATTGTGCGAATATTCGTGAAGCTTTCTGAAGCAAACTGGCTTAAGTATTACATTCCCCCCGTCAATTTATGGTTGATGTCATCGAAAGAATTATTGAATTCTACTCGCGCTGTAAGCTGCAAAAATCCCCGTTAGTTGTTGGGTAAGGTGGCTTCATCAATAGCTCCGTTTGATAACTCTGCCTCACAGTCCTGTAGCATGTCACTCTGATGATCAGTGGAAAGATTATTTTACCTAATAAAGCCGACGTACAGTTGGTTGGGTGCTGCTGAAAGACTGGAAGTTCTCTCTATTCTGCATAAACCTTCTCTCTAAAACGCTCAGCTCTATTCCTCGTATTCCTATTCATGGCCGGTATGTGTACATACATATTCATAAGCATGCAGGTTGTGCGTGCGTGTAGACACTTGCACCTCTCTCGATTGTCCACAACAGTTGTGAAGGACACTCAGCTGAACAGACCCTCTCAGGCCTGAGGAACACTCAGATGAAGCAGAGTCAGTCGGTCTGAGGAACACTCAGATGAAGCAGAGTCAGTCGGTTTGAGGAACACTCAGTTGAAGCAGAGTGAACTCAGTCAGGTCTGAGCCTTCAGAATTTTATTTTTTCCTTCTTCGAATTATTTTACATTCTTAGGCATTTGCCGCACTGTGAGCCGATTGGAGTGAGTTATAACTTTCCTATCCCGTTCCAGTTTTGCAAAACAAGTCTTTGAATAGGGGTTCTTCTACTTTACTCGTATGTTGGAACATCTCCCACATAGGCTCTATCAATGTTTCTCGTTGTCTGCTGTGCGTTTGGACAGCAGGCAACGCACAGCAATTAGCCAAAGAGCTGCAACTTCAACTCAAGTCTCACACACCAACAGAAGTCCAACGAAATTTTATCGCCTGTATATTCACATTTCTTTCGCCTTCATAGCGTCCACAAGCTCACCACTTCCTCACACAATAGGCCGTTGCTCGCAGCGATGGTTCAGTAATGTAGAACAGATGCTCAAATATCCCAAGCTAGAGTACGTGGAGATTTTTGACCAGTGAGTTGACCAATAAACGTCTTGAAGTGGTGGTGATGGGGCTGTTTTGGTCAAGACGGTGGTGCATGTTCGTCGCATAACCCCTTCACGCATGCGCCCATTCTGTAGCTTTCGCTCACTCTTACTGTAATGTATTTATTTCTAGCGTCTCTAAATGCTCTCATTCTCTAAATATTCTGATCGCCCTTAATTTTCCCTCGCAACACAAGTCCCCTATTATACCTTTTGCAACCGAGCATCACAGATATTGATTTTTATCAACAATTACCCTCAATCTACTCTTTCCACTGACTGTAGTTCATGCCGGCACGGCAATCTGCAATCTGCAGAGCCAGCGACTGTGTGCGAAAACAACAAGTGAAACCCATTTCTAAAGCCGTTTGCAGAGCACGAGCATTCACCGCATATCTGACGGCGTTGCAAGGAACAAACAACGATAGAACAATCGAGTTTCCCTCACGATTCCAATTAGCCGGGGCAGACACAAGCGGTGGGCACGATCAAAACAACGTTCATCGTTTCAGCGTAACTTGAGCCACTTGCGCTATTCTGTTTTTCAATTTCTTAAACGTGGATACGGTTCAGATACGTGTGCGGGGTACGATAAGAACCAATCTATTCCAAAACACAGCCCAATTTTCGCTTATAAATTCATGTTTTTAATCCAACTTCCTAAGCTCATCGAGCGAACCATAAAATATCATTGCTTCAAGCGCACCTGAAGCGAACCTTCATTTACACAACTCTCTCGCTCACCATTCACAAAGGCACAGGTTTCGTAAAAGTTCATTATGCGTTTGATGATATATCTCGACCTCCTTGCGCTAGCGTCCTCTGCAGGAGCCGTTCGATAGTAACGTCGGACTCGCGTGTCGGAGTGCGATCACGCAAAGTTCCTACTGAAGACAGCTCTACGCAACAATACTTCGGTCCTGTTTATGGGTCTTCCCGCGTGCATTGTGGCCACAGAGGCACGTAAATTACGCATTAGACGTTAATGGGCCGTTTCGTGCACGCTAGGGAACTCAATTTTAAGAGATGCATGGTACTGATGTTGTACGGACGTGCATGGCTGGAAGTACACTCTATTATTAAGCTTCAGCCAGAAATACACCCTTTAATTGGGCTTCAGCCATATATTTATATACACTATTTTTGGTCCTCAAAAATAAATGCACCCTATTATTGAGAATCAGCAATAACTACACCATATTATAGAACTTCAACCATATATGTATATGATCTATTATTGTACATCAGCCTTAAATAGACCACACTTCTGGGGTTTAACTATATCTACGCCATGTTGTTGGGTTTTAACTATGTTTTTGAAGTATTTTAGAGCTCTGAAAACAAATATACCGCATTTTCTGGCTCTTGGCATCAATATACCGTTGATTTCGACAATATCCATATAATCAATAAATGTACCGTATGAGGGTTCTAAACAGAAACACGAAGTATTATCGAGCCTTAGGCCTAAGTAGACACTGTATTGGGCTCTAGTCATAAATCTAAAATATCAATGCAGTGCAGCCATACATAAAAGTGCAGTAGGCTCTAGCCAAAACGCTGCAACTCCGCTCACACGTACTGTACACCGTACGTATTTTTGGTCTCTGATAAAAAATGCACTGTATTATTGGTGCGAACGGTCTTAGCCATTACTATAGTCTTTGTTACTTTGCACGCGTGATTGATTTTCTCTACACGCGCTTCATAATTTCTTTTCAATTATATTTTCTCGAGTCAGAGAGCTTACCATGGAAGCTTTGAGAACCTCGGCCGCCTGACTGAGGCGCCGGCCTCGGTGCCAGGACGGTCCCTGGAATGATGGCATTTGGAGCTGGCCTCCTCAGCTGGAATTGGAACTGGACTGCTCGTAGCTGGGATTTGGAACTGGACTGCTCGTAGCTGGGATTTGGGGCTGGACTGCTTACACCTGGAATCTGGAGCTGGATCGCTCGTGGCGAGCTGGACTTGAATCTTGCGAATAGTTTCGAAATGTTTTCACGCTCTCATAGAAAAATAAAAAACATAGGAAAACCTTGAAGTTTCGAAGGTAAAAATGCCTAGTGCTCAGAATCAAAGGCTGACCAAAAGGTGAGTGATATTTCATAAAGAATTCACTTTCACACCGTTCTCTCCATTCAGTTTTTCCTCGTCGGTCTCCAGGAATTATCGATGACCACGAACTGGTTGTACAATTTCTGATAACTTTGGTTTCAACAGGATGTTACAAACCCATCATTTATTAAATTATATTTAAATATATAATTATGATTTAATCATCAAATTATTAAATTTTATTTAATGAATAATGGGGCCTAGAACAGTTCCCTCACCAGACTTGGTTGTAAGAGAGCGTCGACCTGACGAAGTTGTTGCGACACACACACAATGCAGGGAGAGAAGCGCACAAACTCGTTGCGACACACACACAATGCAGGGAGAGAGGTGCACAAACTCGTTGCGACACACACACAATGCAGGGAGAGAAGCGCTCAAATTTGTTGCGACACACAAACAATGCAGGGAGAGAAGCGCTCAAGTTTGTTGCGACACTCAAACAATGCAGGGAGAGAAGCGCACAAACTTGTTGCGACACACAAATAAGGCAGGGAGAGAAGCCCACAAACTTGTTACAACACACGATGTATGGGAAGAAGAACACGATTCAGTATAGTGTAGGCTCTATGGCGTACTGGTTAGTCTGATGGCCTCGCAGCCAGGACGTTCAGGGTTCGATCCCGGCTCAGGTAAGGTATTTTACGTAACCAAGGAGTACTTCCCTTGGGAAAGGTAGCTTAAATTACACATTCCTTACACCCCTCACCAACGCCAGTAGCAGTAAGGCATTGAAAACCCAACGGTAAAACGTGTTGGAATTAATAAAGGTTCTTACACCGAACTGATGGACAGATTTGCATGCCGTTTAAGCATTAATTATCAACCCTACGTAACTATGCACATTTTTAACCTTACTGTATGCCATGATTGATACCAAAAAAATGTAAAAAATATTTTATTCATTAATATTATGCAACATTAATTACAATCTTACATTTGACTGAGTACACGTACTACGTAGTACATATGCCGTGCACGCAGTTTTTGAGCCAAGAGAAAAAACATGATGCAAAATGGGGTTATTAATATCGTGTGCAATATGACGCTTGGTTATGATGGGGAAATATGAAACGATTAAGTTCAAGGTTCGAATGAAATACTTTGGTACTCTGTTAATCCAATTAACTAATCGATAATGAGGAACATTATTCTTTTTTTCTAACGCCATGAATTGGCGTGCATTGCTGCGAAAGAGTCTAATTTGATCCAGTTATCCTAATTGTACCCCGAGCATTTCACCGCAGTTTGTTGGGGAATTTTGGTGCCCGGAAATGTGAAGGCAAGTGAAACACGAGGAGAAAAACCTGATATTCGCCTAAACTTATGAATATATTTTGTATTGAGATTATGGAAGGGTAGTTTTGTGATAAATTCCGAATACTGCTTTTTACAGAGCTCATATCCATCTCTTCTCTTTTGTTTCGTGCGTGGTCCTTTATCACCTCGTTTTCATAATTCTTATATTGTGGACGTTATTTTGTAAAATAAATTTCGTGAAGACCTTCAGAATGAAAATTCGAAGCTCCAGTTAGGAGATTCGAGTGATGTTAAAGAACATAACCAGGGCCAATGAAGAGGCTAGAACGCTTTATAAACGTTTAAAAAGCACATGTGGGCTACTGACGAATACATACAAATGGGTTAGAAAAGTTTGAATTGTGCGCTGCCATCTAGTTCGTGCAATTCCAATCCCTACGTGAAATCGGGCGTTAACTTTTTCATTTCAAAATAGGGTTATAATTAATTTAAATTGACACGGAGTTCAAATGAGAATATGTAGCTTACATGATGTCCCTTGCCTGTGCCATGCAATTTATACGACATTTCTCGCAGTTCGGGAGAACAACTCCCATTAATTTTACAGTATTTATTTCTTGGGAATCTTCAAGTACCTGCAGTTTAAAATTAAAAAATTAGAATTTTTAATTTTCTCTTCGGTAACTTTAGCTCTCAGGTCTGCAGGATCTCAGCTGCCCTGGAGCTGAGATCCTGCGGAGCGCCGAGCCAAAGTTGCTGATGGGAAGTACAAAAATTCTAATTTTTCAATTTAAAACTGAGGGTTCTTGAAGTTTCTCAAACAAAAATTATTGCAAAACTTATTGGAACTTGTTGATTTCCTCCATATCAAAGTTATTTAAGTATTCAAATACAAGGCGAATATTTTCTTACATCATACCACAAACATCATGCAATTTTGAGCGTGAATTTACCATCGGTTCTCACCACTGGCTAAAATGTCTTCACACGCTGAATGTTTAGGGTTGCCTCGTACAAGCTAATACTCGCACTGCTTTTCGCTGGAAGCTCATGAATTCATCATTCATTCTTTCCACATGACCTCGCTAGGTTTACATGTAAAAGATGCAAGACAGCAAATTAACAGCTCAATGAACGACGGGCTCCGGATTTTTACAGCTATTGCAAAAGATGTTTGCTCGATAAATAATTTTCGAGCAGAGGGGCACCTGGGAGCACCCTATTCTGGTGGGGGGGAATATAGACATCAGCGCCACAGATATTCACGCGAGGCTTCCGAGAGCGCGGTACCAAAATCCGCCAAGACGCTGAGCCGGTGTTCCTGAATACTCACTTGCACAGTGATGAAAGTTGCATAAAATATCCCTGAAATTTTATAAACAAAAGAAGAGCTTTCAAAAAATTTGAAAAGTTGAAAAATAAATTTTGATAGCTTCATTTTTAAAGAGATGAAGTTTGTGTGGTCAAAAAAATCCGGTATACACTAAAAAGCAATTAATTTGGAATTACAGTGAATGGGGTCTGGTTAGCGCGTCGAAAGCTCGACTGTTGATGAGCCTCATCTACTGGAACAATGTTTATTAATGCAACGATTATGGACGCGAAGGCAAAGAAGCTTTGGGTTTATTATATGCTGACGAATTTCCGATTTGGATGTTAATTAAAGTCATTAATCTATTCAATGTATTCAACAGTGCATGCATCATGCAGAAGTTTTGATAGATGAGCTAACAGAGTCGAGCACATTTCAGGACATGGGCAGTCCCTTAGCCCTGATTCTGCTTCGCCGAATGCTCCGTGCTCTTGCATGGGCAGGCCTGCTCTCTAACTACTCAGTTCAGTATTGTCTCTAACTACTCAGCTCAGTATTGTCTCTAACTACACAGCTCAGTATTGTCTCTAACTACACAGCTCAGTATTGTCTCTAACTACACAGCTAAGTGTTGTCTCAAACTACTCAGCTCAGTATTGTCTCTAACAACTCAGTATTGTACGATGCAGCCGCTGCATCAAGCAGGACAGACTTTCTTTCTGGGGGGAAAAGGTCGGAGAACATCGCCTTTGCAAGAGGGTGGCTCGATAGCAGCACGTCATCAGACAAATTTTCTTGCTCAATTTCTTACACTCGTCGACTCTCAGAAATTTTGCCCCACTCGCATATTGTGATTGGCAGCGGCATCATAAGGCCAGCAATAAAGCAAGGACTGACCTAAAACAAGTCTTTTCAGTTGTGCTGTCGCGCTTTTGTCTTGGTGCGCAAGGGATTGCCTGAGACTCGAGCTTGCGTGAAAGCTTACATTTATTATTGTTGCTTGTTTCCTCTTGCTGGCCCTTGCGAACACTGCGCTCCCATGTTCATTTTTGCGAATTTTCTTCAGAATAATGACAGTTGTCAATCAATTAGGAATAATAAAAAACAATGTATTTTTACCATGAGCAAGACATCAGTAATGAAAAATGTGAAAGTTTGGTTTTCATTGTAGTTTGAAACTAGAAATAACATAGCAGGAGAGGCTTTAAGTTTCCACATTCTTCGATAACTGAAAGGATAACTGTGATTGTGAACCCTGTATGATTTGACGTTTCGATTTGAAGGACATTTTTAGAAAAATGAAAACATAATGGAATAATGAAGACAATTTGAAAAGCAAGTAACAATTTTTCTCATTCAAATACCATTTAACCACAGGCAGACTGTCCCCAATTCGGTTTATTTTAAAATTACACTGCTGCTCATAAACACGCTCGGAAAACATGGGAGGCACAAGCGTTCAATTTTGCAAGCAACAGAAGAGGTTGTACAGCGCTACACTTTTTACATGAGTGGACGCGGAAGTACAATGCATCGTAGGTCGACGGCACGCTTCGGGAAGGTTCTTTGGCCCCTGTTAATTGGCCTAGAAATTGATCGCCTTACAACTTTTTTGGGCAATTTTTACTCTGTGAGCCTCACATTTTCGATAGCAGCGAGAAATTAACCTGCTTGAAGATAGCGTTTTCGGCGTAGATAATTTACTGGCAGGATTTTTTTACCATTACCTAATTCCCGAATAAAATTTCTAGTCATGCATTTATAACAGCTGCATACGTTAAATTATTCAAAAAGAAAAGTGTTTTTCTATTTAGTGTTTTCTGGGAGCGCTCAGAAAATTAAAGTAAACTGACTTTCATCCATCCAAGTTTTTTAGGCACACAATTTTTTGAAACGTTCTTAATTGGGTCAACATGCGTCAAATTCTAATTTAAATGAGAAACCTATCAAAGCACGCCCTCCTTTGCCTTCAAATAATAGTGCGAGTTTGTGTACAGTACGAGGGCTCTACCGTAGTAGCCCTCATTACTCGTGTGGTGGAGCACAACGACGCGTCTGTCCTCATGTCTGTCCTCACGTCTGTCCTCATGTCTGTCCTCACGTCTGTCCCCATGTCTGTCCTTATGTCTGTCCTCATGTCTGTCCTCATGTCTATCCTCATGTCTATCCTCACGTCTGTCCTCATGTGTGTCCTCATGTCTGTCCTTATGTCTGTCCTCATGTCTATCCTCATGTCTGTCCTCATGTGTGTCCTCACGTCTGTCCTCATGTGTGTCCTCATGTCTGTCCTCATGTCTGTCCTCGTGTCTGTCCTCATGTGTCTCTCAATAATTTCTTCACTTCACATAGCTGCTAGGTCTCATGCTGCCAGAGGAGTTGTGGTTTTCCATTCGTTTGAAAATCGGTAGGTCATTACATCGATGTTTGTCTCTAACCACTTTCCGGTTACGTGAGTCTCGCATTTCAGCCGAGCGGCTGGTTCTGAATCACCCGTGTAGTCAACACGAGTATTTCCCTCGCAATCACCACAAATCGATTGTCCTAAAAATACTGTTTTTTTTAATACGGGTACTCGAAACGAGAGTCTCTGTGCTGTGTAGAACTACCATCTTTTGCATCTGTTCTCTTTTTAATTGAGAAAAATTTAGCTTTTCAAGCTATCTTTCTGCTGGTCTGTGGTCTAATTACGGAATACGTGTATTCCGTAATTAGACCAATCTCACTAAGGAAAGAAGCAGGCGAGGCCTTAGAAGTACGGAGCAGGTGAGGACTTCCGCGTCGGTACAAGTCAAGAAAATCACCCGGGAGCCGAACAAAGCAACCTCAATACGATTAAAAGAGCGAAACAAGCCACGGTAATCATGAAGTGTAATGCGAAAAAAATGAATTTCAAAGGTTCTGGGTCACTGGCCATCTTCAGTGAAAAGAGAAAATTTTATCAAAACGCGGTGAAAAGAAGCGTTTTACAGAGATTTTCTCTTTTCATTGAACGCAGCCATAGGCAGAAACGTTGAAATTAGGTTTTAACGGAATATTTTTTATGATTAACTTGACTTGTCGTGCTCTTTCATTCGTAAAATGCAAGTTATTTTTGGCGTCGTTCCTAACGTGAAATTTTCGATTGAGCGAGACAAATGATCTTAGCTAGCGGTTTTTGTCCTCTGGAGCCTAAAATTCTTAAGATATTAACAGCAGGCTTACCGAGCACACCTGACGGGGGGCAAAATGAATGGTGCAATTTTATCGAAGTCTTTGTTTTTGGGCTTCGATTT
>VOMN01118622.1:0-15089 GCA_014899125.1 Orchestia grillus | reverse complement strand
GGTAGCAGTAGCGGCTGCTACATTTCAAAGTAGCGCTGCCCAGCTCTGGATATAATCAAGGAAGGTTATGCAAGTGGCATTTTACACAGAATGAAAAAAGTAATCGCAGCGAAAAAAGTCTGAAAGCTCTTTTATTATACACTGATCCACAGGCAAAAATATTCAGCCCAACACCAACCTCGACATATTTTGATGAAACGCAAATGCGGCGGCAGCAATAGTAGAGGCCGTTGCACCAACAATGTCTCCGTAAGACAAATTGGCAAACGTACTGACAGATTCTCCTTGAGTTAGACTGAGAGTTTGCAATAAAGATTCTTCTATTTCTATGGCAGGACTTGTCAGTGCACCAAAGTCTATCAGTGATGCAGTGGTTCCAATGGAGGAATTCAAAGACAGATTGTGTTCCTCCAGAAGTTTGTCTTTGATGTCATTACTCTCAAAGTTCTGAAAGAAAAAACAAGAACGAACATAAGGTGAAGGAATATTATCGAGGCTTCTGAAGTATATAACTCTGTTTTTTTACTCAGATACCTCGATATCTTGACCATGAAGAAAAAATGTTTATAATTTCCACGGTAAAAGGAATACATAACAATTTTGACAATATAGTGAGGTACGAAGAGTTTCTTATCGCCAGATTCCAATTTGGCTACGAAAGAAATGTATAAATGATCGGACTTCACCATTATTTTAATACTCTTATACAGAGTGAAGACAAGAGTCGTAGTGTATAAATGATCGGACCTTACCATTATTTTAATGCTCTTATGCAGAGTGAAGACAAGAGTCGTAATGTATCAATGATCGGACCTTACCATTATTTTGATGCTCTTATACAGAGTGAAGACAAGAGTCGTAAGGTTGAGCAGGTTCAGGGCCATGATGCGGGCGAGCTGCATCTGTACCTCCTGCCTCGGTAAGAGGTACTCCAACCTCGTTACCAACTGGAGGGACATGAATCGCCAATAATTAAAATTTTGAAGAGGAAAATGTTAGATTCATTTCAAGGAGTACTAAACACTTAGTTGAAAAGTGACATTACATATTTCAAACACGTAGCTCATCACGGGTGCAAGAAATTATTGTAACATTCTCTTGAATTTTGATCTTCTATCACGTATGGAGCAGTTAGGTATGAGATTACTACTTTTACTTCTCTCGTTTGGGAGGACTAGCTGGTCGTTGTAAAAGATTGAGAGAGACAAACACGTCTTAAGATCTCAACGGTATTTTAACGGTGAAGTTTCTGCGCCACGAAAAGGTCTGGCACGCCTCGTCAGAGATAGCTCTGATGAAACGTAGAATATTATCGGAACAACCATGTTCTATGTGCAATGGCTCGTGTGCATCGGGGCAATAAACAAACCGTCGTTAATTTAGATTCTTCCAAATCGTCTAAAGTCGATTTTATCATCAGAACTACTTACATCTGCTGTAATTATGACTCATTGAAATTATGAAAAACTATACCAACACTCCTTCAATCCTTACCTGGAACAAAGAAGGGAATATTTGCGAGATGAGGGTAAGTATGAGGGACAGCTCGTTTTGCCTCCACCACGAGTACGTTTCGTCCACCTTCATCGACCGGAACACGAGCAGCACGACGGCGTATGCGCTAGCCACGAGCAGGCACAGTATGAGGAAATTGGCCAAGCATCGACACGCGATCAGGCGCCACCTGCATGAAAAAATCAATCGGTAGTACGAGCGAAAAAAGATTTTGAATACCTTGGAAATAGTTTAGGCATTCCGTCGAATGGCCACACTGGTGTGCCTCTTTATACGCATATCGTTATTTGTGTACAGTGGTACTCGGGAGAGTACAAAATTATAAGATTATAGAAAAATGTTCATATTTTCCACACCATCGTAAATCAAAATTTGATTTGCAATGGTGAAGAAATTTATTTATCAAATACGAAGTCAAAATCTATGCATGTACTATGTTTGCTGTACATTTTCACAATTAATCAAGTAAAATTTTCGTTTAAATGTTGTCCCAAACCCTGTAAGTTTTTTTTCTTTTTCCCTGTCGCCCTGCAGGAGCTCTTTGAAGCCCATGTTGATGGCAGCCACTTTGTTTTGGGCGGCCTCGAAGTCGCCGATGGCGTAGTCCCAGCCGCCTAACAGCGACCACGTAAACTCTGCCTTGTCGTACGACAGCTTGGACATGCGTTGATTGGCCGCCATCCTGTTCAAATCAAGAAAAGAAAAGGAAGAAATGATTGTTTATTCCGAAATTTGGACTGCTTTAAGACAGCTTGGATATGCGCTGATTGGCCGCCGTCGTATTAAAAACAAGAAAAGAAGTAACCGTTGATTCCAAATTAATTTATGCACAACGCATACTATAACTCAATTTAAAAAAAAGTTAGACTAGATGTGTCAATCACGCTACTACGATTGTGCAGATGCTCATATCGCTGGATTACTAGAATGCATGATGCTATTTTGTACTGCATCCAAGATAATTCTGACGAAGAAAGGAATATCAAATACACTTGATTCATTTTAGTATTTCTATTGAGGAAAGTTAAGTAAATAAATAATCAGAATATTGATTAAGATAATTTATATTAGCATAATTACCCATGTCCTCATCTGTAACTTTGATAACTAAGCTCACGTTACCAGCTTTTCAACTCTCTAGCTTACCGTAATGCTACGCAGAGTATCAACGAAAAGCGATCAGGTATAAAAATATACTGTAATTTTTTACGAATTCAGTTCACAACTCGCCGTATCACAGGCCATCTATCTCAAATGAATTACAATAAAAGCGACAAAAAATGAACGCCATGGAGCTTACTTGCGGATGATCATGATGAAGCTGAATGCGAAGATCATCACGAAGGTAAGGAAGTAAGCCTCGGGCACCCTATAGCCCGCAGGAGTGCTGTGTAGCCTGCTGTAGTAACCGTAGAAGAAAGGCGAATATCGCAGCATGCCTTCGAAATTCCAGAGCACTTGAAAATCGTAGCCGTTCTCTTTTTCTTCCTCCAGAAGTGATTTCCTCTCCCCCGTGTTGGCCCGAGGAACAGCTAGGAGCTGACGAACAGAAAATCATTGTGTAAACAAGTAAAAGAAATTTTATTCTTGTCGTAACCGGCGAGTAATGAATGAGATTAAAACGAATAGCGCTTAGAGATTCAGTGCACGAATCACTGGGAAGCATAACTGACCATACATTACCTCGGGAACGATCACAAAAGCAGCGGTGACCAAAACCAGCGTCGCATTCATGCCCATGACCCAGCGCAGGAAGTGGAAGTAGGAGGCCACGGCGCTACCGAAGTGAGATTCAATCTTTTTGAAGCGGCCGTGCCACAGCTCGAGGGCCGATACTCGGTTGTAAATTCGGTGGAGTCCTGTGCCGATTGTCTGTAAAAAATCAACGTTAGCTCTTTCAAAATTTCATAATGAAAAAATATTAAAGCTCAAAAAGAAAGAGGGAAGAAATTTTTTTCTCACAGAGGTTAATGTAAGAACTGTTGCGTATTCTATGAGGATGTTCACGTGGCCAGTTATGTCACAATACACATAAAATTTTCTGAAACAAATGTAGAAAATGATCCGTTGAGAAATTTCTCAGCGACTTGTTTTTTACTCAAGCAGAAAGACAATTTACTTATGCATGTGAACGGTGTACTTCAACGAAGAAAAAACAACGGTAATGAAATCTCCGAATATTTTCAGCGTGGTTGATAAGAGATTTCCAACCAGCGTCCAAGACGCTACTAAACTCGGTCGCATTATCAAAATTTAGGTTCAAATTTATCAATTGCTGTTACGAGATACTAATCAATCGTTAACTCCATAAATTCATAGCGAAAAAGGCAGTTTTCTGATCAAGATAAATTGAACCTTGCCTTCTACAGTCCGAAGACAAACTGTTGGTTAAAAAAGACATAAAGGACACCTGACAAAACCCTTCATAATTCATCAGCTGGGCGTATTCGAAATTAAGAAGCACACCGAGTAGCAGAACAAGAAAGTGCACATGAGATCATGACCTTCTTCACGGCCCTGAAGTGCCTGTAGCAGATGTCCCGCGTGCTGGTACTCTGTGCCAGGCGTTCTTCCTCCGCTCCTTCATTTTCAGCCAAGTACGCCCGCGCTGAGCGAGCGAGCTTCAGCTTTCTGGAAGCAACGCAAGGTTTTTCAGTGGATAGACGAACTGAATACAAATACGTTGGTATACGAGTGAATATTTCTCAGGTTCGTTTAATCCGTTTAAATTTTCAGATCGGGAAATAAAATTTTATAGTTGAAATTAAGAAATGGTGAATAATGAAGATACAATATAAAATCGTATGCGTTGTTTTATCATTAAACTAAATAATTAAACTAAATAAAAAATTTTCTTGGTGCACCTAGTAAACAAATATTAACTCAAATTAGCGGATCTCTCAATATGAAAACCTCAATTTTACACTTTTCAGAGTTGAAAGTTTGTTGAAAAGCGTACAGAAACGCAATAATACAACAAATAAATACAATTTTTTTCCGAAAGACAAGCTCCTCTATATTACAAAAAAGTTGTAACGACTATGTTGTAAATACGCGTTAAATTTTGAAACTATCACGTTTATGAATCATAGTAACCGAAAATTTTGATGCAATACCTTATGTATCACAACACGTCATATAAACATAAATAGATAAATAATATGTACTCGTACATTTTACTCTCATCTCATGAGGGTCATTGTCCAATCAAATATGATTGTTCTTCAGTAAGCAAGAGGCTTTCTATGTAGAACGCTCGCTACTGATATCAAGGTTTCGACTACAACGGAACGTTTGGCCTCAATGTACGGCGATACCAAAGTATTATGCAGATGCTTAACTCAGCTGAGGAGAGTACGTCTCATATTTAAGTTTTATGTTACAAGCACTCTCTCGACCGCTATGTAATTTACCCGTAGAACAGTAAGCGCTTTATGTGACTTATAGAGCACTGATTTCATCGAGCCCGTTGTAAAGTTGCAGTGCTGCATTACTTGAATGAAATGTTAGCACTACTGTAATAAATGGAAAACTACAAATGTTTCTCACGAAGTATCATGTCAATCGTGAAGGTCGAGAAAAGTCAATGCAATGAAGAAAAAAAAACGGGGTGGATCTCCCGAAGGTGAAAATTAGTAATATAATTACCGTTGGTATTATTACATGACGTCGGCTACCTCTCCCTGGAGGGGACGGGCGAAATGAGTTATAACTCTTTACCTAACACAAAAGAAAAACTCGCACCATCCACCCACCGACTGATGGGCCATGGCTGCTCCTTCACGCCCGAAATGACCTCACGGTACACTCTGAGTTTCTCCCGCGACTGCTCAGCGTCGGACTCCATCTCGACAACCGTGCTGGCATGAAAAATACAAACATGCTTAAAGGGAGCCACTATTTATTTGAATCAATAGTAAGTTAAAGAAATGAAGTATGATGCGTTTCTATATTCTTGTTGACATGAACCATAGAAGTTAATGAAAATGGAATAGTATAATATTAGTGTTATTTTTTGGGAATGGTATTCTATAAAAGTGAAAAGAGTGATGCACGATATCAATGTAGTTAATCCATACACTACTAATAATCAGTATAAAATAATTGATAATTTTAATTAGCTCATAGTGAATCATAATATATCATTCGAAAATATTTGGATCCTAATTGAAATGTACTAGTTCAAATATAATTATATGTACTCGTTCTTTATTTATCTTTGTGTTTGGAAGGTAACTATCGTACGTAAACCGAACTCTTCAGTTCACAAAGCTACTAACGCATGTGTGCATTTACTCACTGTGCTAAAGTTTATTGCTACTAATGAGACAAACAGTAGATCAAGAGCAACCACAAAACCCATGAAACATATTTCAAACATACTTCAGCAAGTACTAACCAGTAACACGTCATCAAAACCTTCCATATGCGATCGATCATTGAGCGTGGTCATGACCCACCATTCTCCAGAGCTGTCAGTGTGGGTGGACGACCGCGTGAGTCTGCGCCGAAATGAGCCACGGTGCCTGCGGGACTTCTTTTTCGTGTCCGACCGCTGAAGTATGACGGAAATGCTAGCGCTCATGTCATCGTCATCAGGCTGAATTTCTGCCATCAGCTTCGTAGGGTCCAGTTGCTCAGGTGACATGCTAGACACGCGCTCTACGGGCTGGTGCAGGGGTGACGCCTGCCCAGAGTCTGTGGGAAATGCATTTTTTGACCAGTGAGTGAAGAATTGAGAACTATCGACGCATACAACTGTATTTTAGATGACTTAAAATATTTTAGTGTGTATCGTGCAAGCGTTGTACACCAATCTTGTAGGCCGTCATTATAGTTGCCTATACTGTAGTGTTCGTTAGCTAACATAGATATTGAAATATTGGTTCTCATTACCGTGGAGTTAATTGGTTTTAGCTCCCTGAAGTTTTGATGACATATTTTGGTTCAGCATTTATTATACGAGTTTACATTGTTATGGAAAATTACAGGTCTACAACAATTTCAGGCTGTAAGTTCATGTGGAATTCCTTGCGTGAAGGACAAGTTGTACGGCACCTCCTCTGTTATTTATTGCTTGCATGAGACACCTGAACACGCAATTTTAGACTCCTTAACTAGTCGAAACAATTCAATAAAACATAACACATATTTATTCGTTAAAAATGTACGAAAAATGTATTTTATGAACAATTTGAAAATTTTTGAGCGTTACCTAACTTAATTGGCGAGTAATACAACCAACACTGATGCCCAAAAAATATGTTAATTATAAATGAGCTCAAGTTTTAGAAACTCACGAGCTTTCAAATTCCATTTTTTATATTGGTCAGCTTTTCGACATAATAACCAAAATTTCTACACGTCACTACGATAACGTTTCCTTTCAGAAATTAATTCACCATAGGTCAGATCAACTATTTTAGTGAAGTACTAAAGTAAATTAACTTAAAGAACTTTAAAACTAAGAACACTTCGAGAAAGAGATTTTTCACATGAGTTAATCGAAAAATACTAACAAACTCATGAGAGCTTTAGATTTGAAGCTCCTTTCTTAGAAACGAGCAGGTTGGTGAGCGGAATATTTTGAGATGAAAATGAAAAGTGCCGAGACTGCATTCACGTGCACAACTTTGCATTCAGCGACCCAGCATCTCACTGAGCAGCAAGTTGGTCGTGGAAGGGTTGTCAGCGGCGTCGAGTCGGCCCGCAAGACGTTGCTGCAACGACGTGTCGCTACTGACAGAACGCTCTCCGTCAGCCCACGTCACTGACAGACGGTCGCTGGGGCACGGCGACGAAGGATCACCTTCCTGTCACGACGGAATTTCATTTTAAAGGAAATAAGTCTTAATATAATTCTGTGATAATGTTTTGGCGTTTCTGTTACAGAAGTGTTATCGTACAGTAGTAAATAAAATTTAAGAGAGATGTAAGTATACGATGTTTTTTCGGGGATGAAATAAATAGAAATAAAAAATTTCAAATTATTTCTTTACTGCTCCCTAGCCACATCGAAGGTGATCTCAAGAAAGCAAAAACAAGAGTCAATTTAGCATGGATATAAAGAAAGGGGAATCCATGCACAGGTGTGTTCTCACACAAGATTCTCTGTGCATAGAAACAGCAAATTAAAAAGACGGAGGATCAAAATATAAACAACAATCAGCAAAGAAGGTATGAAAATGAAAAGACGCAAAGTGGGCACGAAAGATAGAAGTCTCGCAGAGCTATTTATAGCTTAGGTAACCTAATCATGTCCCCTGGGGACGCCAGTCCTCAGAGCTTAGGGTGGATACAATTAGCTAACCGAACCGTATTGCCTATGGTCTAACGCATGTCACATGATGCGATATGTCGGCTTCATTTGACCGGGGTGATTATTGTAGCGGGGAAATTTACCACGGAGAAAGCCCGAAGTTCTTTTCTATTTCACTTTTAATTAACAGAGATTTGAATTTTGGTTTACATGCGTCAGTAAAACACACTCTTACGTTTCCTTCAGACATTTAATGACCTGCATTTGCAAAATACATCTGATTAGGCGTCACTATTATTTGAGTACTTGTACATTCTGTATCTACAAGCTAGAAGGTTTTCAGACTGCAACTACAAATTCAGAGGAAAACGGCTGCTTCAGAGCGGAGATATCACAAAAACTACTAGAATCCTTTATTTGATTTACAAGTTTGGCCAACTTAGCCTTTGAAGTAATTCAGCATTAAAAATTCCTTTTTTTGGTGGGTGGGGCTTTTCACGTGACCACGGAGTACTTCCCNAACCCAACGGTAAAACGTGTTGGAATAAATAAAGGTTCTTTTTTTTAACATCCGTCAAACGTTAATCTTCAATTCTCGCACAGCACCAGCCAGATCTCAAATTTTGCCATAACACTTAAAGTAGAGGGGCAGTATGTAATTCAATTTTTATTTCTATTTGAATTTTTTACGTATCGTTTTTCTATCTATCAACACAAGTTACTTTTATTAGCTTAAATTCCTCAAGAGTTTTAATTTCACACCCGCACAGCATCGTACCGAGAATTTAGTCACAGCCCTTGAAATGAAGATCAATCAATTTAATCAGTCGTTCTTACCTAAAGAGCAGTACTACCTACCAAAAGAGATGAGTATCATTAATTTGTCAGCTTAAGAGTTTATATCATGCATTCCTACCGAGCGTCAAGTTCAGAATCAAATAGGAACCTCAGACCTGTCCGGCGACGTCGTTCCTCAGATCGATGCTGGTGGCAGAGGATCGTCTCTTCGGCTTGGTGGGGTCCAGACGCAGGATACCTCCTGACGACCGCCGCCCGCCAGCCTCGTCCGGCACTGACGGCGACTGAACCACAAAAATTGACAATAACATCAAGCTAGGGGATCGTAGAGCTTGAGAATTGCTTTGTGTGGAGGCTACTTAATTTGTTAAGTATTGGAAAGCCTCCAAAAACTGTCGCTGATGACCAGTCTTTATCAATGAACATCCATGAGGTAATTTCTGAAATAATGTCTTGCACATTTCTTTTCACTAACTTAAAAAACGACGCGAAATAAAAACCCTATATGAAGCGGGGCATTTTTTACAAGTTGAAATATTTGTGAGCAATTGTTAGCATCATTGCCAAATCCATCGTGTGTTGTCAGGACCGACAAACAAGATTTCCACTAGATACCATCTCATCAGAAAGAGGTAAACCTTTTTCAGATACTCGTACTCCGCTCAATGAGGCACGCAGTGTTGTCTCCGGAGGCTTCCCTCCGTCTCAACGCACAAACAAACGGAACCCAGAGAAAATACGAGGTGCTATTCCAATACACTCTTGTGTTTCATACGCTCGTCTCTAAATTGACAGCCAGATGTGTGTTATAATGACACACTTTTCTCAATCATGTGACAGAACGACAAGACAGTGTGCAAGTGGTACCCATTGTGAAAGTCTACGGTATTTTGCACGAAAATTTAACTTACTCTAACTGTAATTAGTTGAAAATAAGTTGACTTACTCTTATTCTAATACTATTTCCAACGAATAAATAAGAAATCTCAATAAAAGCAATGACAATTTCAAAACTGCACCACCAAGGGATATTTAAATAAACATGATCTGTTGTTGCAGATTCTACACTTCAAAATAGTTTTATTTATACTCATGAGAAAAATGAATGAAATTATGAGTTAGTTCACCTCCATT
This sequence comes from Orchestia grillus, assembly GCA_014899125.1. Lineage (NCBI taxonomy): Eukaryota > Metazoa > Arthropoda > Malacostraca > Amphipoda > Talitridae > Orchestia > Orchestia grillus. The sequence goes on along the minus strand of VOMN01118622.1, from coordinate 5,383 downwards.
AAACTGAAATGACACCATGTATACTATGCTTTGGATAGAACGTTACCTATAAATACTACCTATTAATACAGGGGCTTACATACTACCTATAACTACAGGGGTTTACATACTACCTATAAATACAGGGGCTTACATGGACATTCACACCCTCACACGCCGCTGCAGCTCTGAGCTAAGGAGTGAAGCTCGATGCACTCAGTTGAGTCATGACTTTTTTAAGTGAAGTAGAACGGTGCTAGGTGGAAGCTGAGAAAAGTCTAAGACTATAATAAGCGCCCAAATTCAGTAACAGCACAAACAGATTTCTCCTTTTGAGGTCAGATTTTTGATGCCGGGGAATCTACTCGGTCCGTCCTCCGGCACCCAGGGCGGTTGATACTTTTCAACTAAAAACCCCAATTAAATATACCAAGTCTCTCTACGGTAATGGTATTCCAAAATATGAAAATCAATTTGTTAAAAAATTTTCGATTCTTCAAATTCTGATTAATACATTTAATTAGATGTCGCTCACCAACAATGACTGAATTGAGTCCATCCGAGTTTGATGGGTCAACTCACCCGCTGCCGCTCCCTGAGCAGCCCCGCTACCCCCATGGCGGGGCTGCGGGACCTGGGGCTGACGACCCCGTCATCCCCGTCCATTGGGATTTTTTTGCCGGAAAATCTAACTAAGTAAAAAAATACCGTTTGGGTTACTTCATGAAGCTGATCAACTTTCAAATCGCTGTAAGGTAAGAAAAGAAAACATGCTTTTAGTAAGCTAACTGTAGCTACATTAGTCAACTCGTTGGAAAAATTTCTTGTTCAAGCATAATTAGAAAATTGTGAAGTTCTGTGAATCAAAATTCGAAGCATGAAACAAACCAGCCTGTTATTCGGTTTTTAAGGCGAGTATTTACACAGCAAAGAAACAACTTCATCTAGCTAAATAAACTGTCAATTGAAAATTCCCAAAAAATAAGGTTTGTAATTCAACAGGCATACTAACAAGAAGGAAAATTGCTCCAAAAATGTGGCAATGAATAAAAAAGCAGGAAATATTTGCGTCTCGTTTTCAAGCAGAGCTCCCATTTTCAAGAAGAGCTCCCATTTCCGAGAAGAGCTCCCAGTTCAAAGAAGAGCTTTAATTTCCAAAAAATGTTCGAGTAAACAAGAGCAGCGTTTCCTATAGACGAGAAAACCGGAGCTGTTCGAGCAAAGGAACACATCGAGCCTACTTACAGTTAAGCTCAATTTATTAATTTCACCAGTAGTTCTCATCCCGCAAAACATTTTTAACGAAGATAATAAAAAGAAAGACTTCGATTAAAAATATAAGAGAGCCTAATGGCAAGCGTTACCCTCGATAAACTTCCAAAAAATGACAAATGGAAGTTATATTGAAGAATAAGTAAAATTTCTCTTCACTGTTGAAGTTTGTAGATAAGTTTCCGTGTATTCAAGGGGTTTATGACATTTTATAACTTTTATTAATACGTAAAAAAGGTTGTCAGAGGCAATTAAACGATCATGTGAAACATCAACGTCTGTTCTGTACATATTTTAGCGTTTGAAAACGACTATCCACTTGGTCGAAAATATGCAAAAATTCATCTAGACCATTTAACGAAAAAATGGAGATCGAGGAGAAGAAAATTTATCCCAACGTTAGTTTGTAAACAATATCCCAGGAAGAAATTCTGTAAAGTTCACCTGACTCTGCAAATGGCTGACGACGAGAGTAGAATAGCAAGAAAATTAGCACAGTTTGTTATTCTTCTTGAAAGTGTTTATGAAAAATGTGAAGTATGCGTGTAATATTTTCATTTTTTTCGTTTGATGTAAATTGTGTTGTACATTACATGTTCAATTGAGCGATTCATGCCAGCATGCAGGCTACGTTTATCTGATGCGTAATAGCAAATAATGGAACGGCAAACTTTTCTCTTGCTGTTACTCCAATTACAAATATATGAACAGCAGTAAACTTAAAACATACACAACAATTGTAAACTTTCTTTCGCATAACGAAGCAAAAGGTAAAACATAATTGAAAAATTAGAATAAGCAATGAATCTTATAAAGTGACAAAATTTCTATTTCAGAGCCTATTACGTCAATCAAATAAGCGTTTAAGACGAGAAAATAAATGTAAATGTAAGCTAAAGAGCTTAAAACACTTTCTAGAAGAGAAAAATAGTAGTAATACTAACTACATTCTTAGAAGGGAACTTCACCCTCTTTGGAGCAACTTCCCACGAAATCGATGTACTGGTGTAAGTCCTTCTCGAAAGTTCAGAATAAAATCTTTACTAATATTCTCAGCACTTGTGTGGGAGGGCTTTACACGAAGGCCGAGTGAGACCACCTTTTCTCTGCAGCGTCACGAGAGCCACTGATCACATGCCGTAGGTCTCCCGCCTGTCGACCCTGCGCGACCGCTCTGGGCGTGGGTCGTTTTGTGGTACGCGTGCTGATTGAAAATGTGTCACAGATATTTGAAATGAGAACGCTTACTTACTTGTATGATCTGACAAGTACATATTAGAGCAGACAAAATAATAAATGATGATTAAACGTTGTTAAGCATTGAATCATTTAGCTACGCAAATAATATTACACAAAGTTGTTCACACGGACATTACATTAAAAGTAATGTGCGTATGACCACTGACAGCGGCATCAACTTTAATTGGTCTCTGATGAGCATGCTCTGAAATATCAAGGCATTATTTGAATTTCACTCTAGTCAATTGAAGAAGTACAAGTTTTACATGCAAAACAATAAGGCTTTCACAAAAGCAGAATATCACGAGACTTCACTCAGGTCTGGAATGATTTTTTTCACGCAAAGAATGCTCAACCAAGACGTCGCCCGCAAATGAAATGCGTTACATGAGATGAGAACGTGCACCTCGCGTTAGATTACCGTCTTGCCCATACAAAACAAGCACAAGTTAAACAGTCCAGACCGTCTTAGCAATAAAGTTTACTGAACACAGCGAGATGCAGTGTGAGACACGTGATACGCACGAATAAAGCTAAAAATTACTCTTGACACTTTGTTTGCCACCATAGTCTCCGAATAGTCAAGTATTAGTTTATGATGAGCCAATACTTGACAAAAAACTCGGCTTGAGATGAGCTCCCACGAGTTTTGACCAAAAAGGTTACACTCGTACATCGGAGAGTAATTGCTTAGAGTTGTTAGGTGCAGAAATTGGGCGCCTAACAGTGAAAAAAAACGCAAATTTGATTCTTTAAGCACAAGGTTTGAGAGTCACTAAGAGAAATCATGGTTATTAAAATGTGATGACACTACTTTGAAAAGTTTTCGGTCTGGTCAGCATACTGCGTTTACGATACTTAACGAATACGAGAGTCACAACAACTGTCTGTGAGACGCTGAATCAATTTAGAATCTACTAGAAGCACAACATGACGGCATCAAGAATTAATTGATTCTCAAATAAAAAAATGAAATAAATTTAAGTCAGGGTTAACCAGTACTTTCAGAAATGTTTCAAAATTACAGAAAAACAGGGAAGAAGCGAGCCAATATTGAGGAATATTGCACACTACAGGGAGCTATAACTGAACGAAAAATAAATTACAACGAACAGACGTAAGAAGAATACTATTTCGAAAAAGGAGAATGAATAGCTTTAATTAAACTTTTTTCACAGCACGTAATACATCGTGTCCATTAAGCTCACTTTAAATGTAGATTAAAAGGCCGTAAAGAAATCTACTCGTACAATTATCAATAACCGATTTCGAGTGATGAGGCAAACTTGGCATCGAAAGTGTGCTTAAATGGTAATAAATCATAACTATGTGACAGCTCCTCTACGCGTAAGTTATTTATTAGACTATTATTTTGGCGTACATTTGGAGTCTAACCATCGTATCCATTTGCTGAGAGCTGAAGTGAATGAAGTGCGTCATGAGACTCCAACTCGAAATAAAACCACTAAAAACTTGATCACAAAATTTCAGGAGTCATGTTAGAGGGTTGCACATTGGAACATTTTGGCAAACGCGACGCGTTACAGAAACTATCCTCGAACACTTCACTTGAGCGTAGAGCGACGCTTCACGTGTCGGAAGAGTTCCGTGTCCGAGGTCACGGAGGGGCGTCACCGGCAGCAGGCGTGCAGGGGAGCTGCAACAAGTGAGTGCACAGGGCGCGGCCGTCGCGTGACTAGCGTCCATGTTGCTCTTCAGTGCCCACTCCTGCTGCTGCTGCCCGCGTTAGCTGCAACCCTTCTTCTTTCTGCATGTTGATTTTGTGGGTATTGAATTTCCTGCAGTTGTTGTTCTAAGGAATTTCATGAATGATCGGCTTAAAAGAAATGCAAGCAAAAGTGACGTGTGTGGTTGACATGAATTGGAATTATGCATGGAGTTAGGAAGAGCTGTGCATGAATAATCTGGCGTATTTCCATGATGAATAGCACTCTTGTACTATTCATAATATTAGTCGAGAGCAAATGTAAAAGGAGGGAGTTCCTTCGCACGAAACCATCTATTGACCGTCTAAAAAACAATATTCGATTGAAGATAGACACTGTATAATTATTAACTTTTTTCGCAACAAGATGTCGATTTTGCGGTCATATGCAACTTCGAACGAAACGTTCTGTAGATTTCTGACGACAAAGCATCGAGATAAAAATTTAGATAAATTTCAGTACATTCATTCATTCATCAGTTGAATAAACGAAACATCACTTCGAAATCCGGGGAAGAGCATCACAGTTTTCTCATAAATATCTCAAAAATACCCAACCCTGTAAATTTAAGAATTCAATTGTTCATATTGTATAGTCAAGATAAGACAAAATTTTTCTTTCATTATAATAAAGGAAATTTGGGACAAAAAAATGGCAGAACGACACCGGAAGACGCAACATGAGTGAACATGTCATCAGCGCTGTTGCATTTCCCAAGCTAGGACCAGAAACTGACTTCCTTCATTTAATTACTTAACCACAGCCAATAACTTCCGATTCATGAGCTGGGGCCAACAAAGCGAGAAGTTTCCCATTCACTCTTTTTATTTAACCAATCTTTGATGTCTCTGCAACCCTACTGGAGGCACTAACTGCGAGGTCGAGTTTAACTTCTTCACTGAATATCAATGCATGGACTTGAAATTTAAAAAAAATCCAGTACCTCCCACTCGTCCCCTAAAAAATAGATGCTGATATTGAACTTTTTAAAATGACGTTAAAATCAATCTTTATCTTCAAAACACCAAAGTACAAATTTCCTTCACTTCTCTGCAGTGTAAATTTCAGCCCAGTTGAAGCGCGTTTATTACCGGATATTGTACCCAATGGGCAAAATCTGCTGGTCTGACTATACATACAGTTGGTCAAATAAGTATTCGTAACGT
>VOMN01118616.1:0-13150 GCA_014899125.1 Orchestia grillus | reverse complement strand
AGAAGTACATACCTGGGTTCAAAGTGGGACATAAGAACAAGTACAGAATGAGTCAAAATTATGAACTCTTTTTAAGTTACCATATTTGGTATCATGATTACCAATTTTCATGCATGCATACACACATGGGGGTACAGTTATTAAAGCACATGAGTATAGGTAGTCATGATGGGAAATACAGTAAACTTTAAAAAATTACAGCGGCCTATTTCTTATGACTCGCCCTGTACCTAATGTGTGAGGCCCGGGGTCTGTGAGACGCGAAACCATCCATGAAAGGATCAATGGGCCAAATGTGTGGACAACCTGGTCTGAAATGCACGGTGCCCCTGGTCTGAAATGCACGGTGCCCCTGGTCTGAAATGCACGGTGCCCCTGGTCTGAAGTGCAAGGTGCCTCCAGCTCAGAGCCACAGCGGCCCCAGCACCCACCTCTTTGGAGCAGCCGTTGCCCTGGTCCAGCACGGCCGTGGTGACCACAGCAGGTCCCACAGGACACAGTCCGTAGTAACGCTTCCTGTACGAGTCCAGGAGGGACAGCAGCGCCCCGCTGGCCAGCGTGTGGACCCCAGTGGCGTCAGGGCGCAGCTCTGCCATGGCTGGGGTGACCTCTGTAAAAAGAGTGCTAGTAGAGCGGAGGTGCTAGTAGAGCGGAGGTGCGAGTAGAGCGGAGGTGCGAGTAGAGCGGAGGTGCGAGTTGAGCGGAGGTACGAGTAGAGCGGAGACAATGGAGTGACGGGCGGTTGCGACACTGTCATGAAATTCGTAGGGTCAGAACCTCGAAAGTGAAGGGGACTCTAATAAAATTAATAGTTTTTTAGTTGAATTGAAAGTTCATTCTCGAATGAATGTGATTCATTTTATTGGAATTGCCTTCATTTCCAAGCTTGTAGAGACGAGTTTACTTCTCGTAGGATTAGCATAAAGTGTGCTAGCTTGAAATTGAAGCTCAAAGTTGAAAGCTGCATTCATTTTCCTCATTCTAATTGAAGCTGTACGATAATTTTTCCAGCCTACGTGGTACTAACGAATGCACGTACGACTCTGAGGCTGCAGAAAAATGGAGAGACTTGCGACTTCAGTAACGCTCCATCGCCTACTGTAAGAGAACTACGTTAGTACAAGTCTTCGAGTTGTCATATTCTATCTCATTCATAGAATATGACTTACTTGTGTTGTCATATTCTATGACTACCTACACCTCCACGTGCCTGCTGAGAAGACTACAGAATGATTTATTGCATGTACTGCCATTGTGAAAGTGGTTTCCTTGGTCCATGCCATCGTCGTTGTTTTTATTAATAGCACTTGAATTGTATGTTTTTTTATCGAAGGAGTTATTAGAAGTGAAAACGCTTGCGGCTAATATATACATATTCAATGAAGACGTGCAGGTGAGTCTGAGTCAACAGCTGATGTTAACAAACATAATTGAATTGTAATTGAGACGAAACTAGCAAAATACTTCATCACGTAATGTGCGTCATGTGACCGCAAACGTGTTAAGGGGTAAATGCTACAGAAAACATAATTCGTAATCGCAATAAATTTAATTCGTTCAGTATCAAAGTAATCATTGATACTCTTATAATTCTTTGTTAACTCCAAGAGGACGAACATATTTTTCATACAACTGAAATTTTGGGTTAGCAATCGTTCATATTCGTGAAATTGCGTGCACCTTCTCCCACGTTTTGAACAAAACCATAAGCATGTAAGACAGAATTGTATTCAATGCAAAGCATAGAATTCTCAAGACCGGCCCTTGTAGGCCTCAAACCTTACAGACCGGCCCTTACAGGATCCAATTCTGCGCGTGAGGTTGACCCCAGGCAGAGCAGGGGCGCAACGCCTGTTCCGTCGGCCAGTCTCAGTAGCGTGAATTTTAATCGCACGAAATGTTGACGCTTTACCGACAAGAAAGGCCATACGTGCCCATTTTATAAGGGCGCTGCTGGTTTGTCATGGAAAGCTAAATACAGCCTTATTGCATGAATGCATAAGACTGCAGCTTGTTTTTCATGGAAAGCTAGAAGTAGTCTTATCGCGAGAACATTGTGGCCATTACAGGGCCAATTCGCATTCAACATGCCACAAATGGGTGCCCGCGGCGCCCGTGGGAGGTCACACGCAGAGAGAGCGCGAGGTCCCCGCCCGCAGTCCGTTGACGCGTCGACGAACTTTTTTTTAATGGTCGGAAACTTTCGTCTTGTCTAAACCCTTCCCCCCCGGAATTAGTTTACATGCGATAAAATGTGTTTTAATGTGTTTCTCGTTACATGTAGTCAATAAAAGCATATCTAAGAAGCTCCCATTAAAATTAGGATAATCAATCTAAAGGGAAAGAACATACATTTCCCAATGAGGCTCTTACTAATCCCGTTATACACATTACTCGAAAGGGAACATATACATTTCCTTAAGTCATTAACGCGTGAGTATTAGACGTTATTAGAGTATGAGTTTATTCACATCATTTCTGCTGCGGAGGAAATGCCTTCTAACGACGCACGACTTGCGTTCGCTTGAGCGCGTCGTCATGGCAACTTTTGTGCTAGCTTAATTTTTACCGCGAGTAAGTATTTATAATTAATGCTCAACAGTTGAGTTATGGTTAACGTTCTGAATATCTTTATTGCTACTTAAATCAGGCTGTTCAAGTTTTAGTCAATTCTTTGTTATATTTCTGGCAGCCGTAACGCCTATCGCCATGTGACCAGTTTTACAGAACTCCGTTTGCCTTCAATGTTTACCTTCAATTGGACTAGCCAGTTGCTAAATTTTTTAGAGCTATATCAGTCACTACAATATATATTTTCTCGACCAGTACTCGAAAAACTGATGTTAGTAAAATAACAGAAGGAAATAACTTTAACACCTGAGCAAATGACGTATTCGTGACCAGCTCTAGTCACGGAGGAGGGAACTAAAGGATCGCGCATCCCTGCGCTCAGCAAATCACAGCTGGAAGGTGAGTACTTTCAGTAAAATAAACGAGTGCTTAACAGAAGGTTGAAAGAGGTATAATAAGTCATTTTATTTTATTATGAACTCAAAAGTACATTTATTCTTATTCATGATTTGGTACATATAAATAATTATGTATCATATTGACATAATATCAATTAATAATACAAATGAGATCACACTAAATACTAATACACAGTGATTACTTGCTTGGTTGATTTGTTTCTCTATCACCAGAAGGCGAAAATTAGATAGATCCGTATTCTTAAACTGATAGAAAGACTGTCATGTAAGGCAGTCGGTTTCAGTGATACTGAAAATAACATTATTTCATATCAGAGTTGCTGTACATAAGACGGCATCTTAAGAATTTATCATCATTTATCACACTACGTTTTAGGGCGGGGTCTACTAGTTTTTTATTATAATTAAAACAACATGTTACGATTCTGTCGTTCAATCGTCAATTGAGAAAGTGTTTTACTTTAAACTTATTACAGTAAAATTTTATAACTTTCAATAGCTTTGACCAGTTGTAGATTGCTCAAGCAAACAAAGCTCCGTGGCAATGTGAAGGAACTATTCACTTTTTCAATAAGAAAGGTTACATTTCCTGTTACTAATGTACATATTACCCACACAAGCCTAATTCAGCCATAAGACTGCAATTGCTATATATATCTATTACTTTTTTACAGCAAAGGACCTGGAGATTACATTTTCATATTTTTGTTTCATGTTGCTAGATTGAAAAAAATACTGTTTGACCCTCCGCTATGTGTGGATACTACCAGGAAAAAATACTGCAGTACCTTCTTCTATTGTACAAGCATAAGGCTGTAGAAACCTGATTAATACCTATTACTGATTTTCGTGATACTTTCGTGTACGCGTCCTATTCGACCCATTTAGAAGCAAAACCTAACCCTTTGTCAGGGTTTTCAAGGGTTAAGTTTAATTGTGAGTTCTAATAATGTATGTGCCTGTTTGGGCTCGTTCCCAATGAAAAGTATTTTTCCTCTGTGCCAGCCTCAATCTAGAAGTGACGAACGTACGAACGCTAAAATTCAAAGAATATAAGGAAAAATATTATGTACCTATAGCATATAATTATTCGATGAAATTTTTTTATATAATATATAAAACAAAATTATCGAGATGAGAAATTTGATGAGATAGGGAATACATGCGTATAAATTACATACATTGGGAAGAAGTACAGGTTCAGATTCCGGACGGGCGACTGCTGGATTTCAAAGGGTCGCGTTGTGCTTTTCTTAGAAAATGAAGCCTAAGACTTACATTCTACCTGTTCTCACATGTATATCAGTACCCTCTAATGCAATAAAAGACTAAATTATGAACAGTATGTCAACTGCATTGGGGTGAAGTTTACTGTCCTTTTCTTACCATTTGTTGGTCAGTGGTTAATCTATCGAATCATATTGTTCCAAACTAATTGCTTACTTTTTTGGTCTGATTAATAGTTATTAATAAAAAGAGATCATATAATGCAGAAATAATTCATAAATATAAACTAAAAAGCTACGACATATCAATAAAAACTTATCCTACTGCTACTGCGTCACTAAAAGCAGAAGCAGTATTTTGGGAAGTTTTGTTATATTTTAGGCTTAATTTCTAGTCTATTTTTGTTGTAATCATTGGTAAGACACCTCATAATTTTGATGCCCAATTCTTATATGTTTCAATTTGTACGAAAGTCAATGTATATATGAGCATATACGATTATGGTGCGACACGTAAAACTAGATGTAAGCATGTGTATTCCATATGTTCTTGTAGACCTAATAACATGGACGAAAATGAAATATATTTTCAAATTGCATAAAAAATAGTTTTAACAATGTCTAAGGTATTTTTTAAAGATGGTGTTTAACGTATTCTGATTAATGATGCTTCATATGAAGCTAATTGGCGGCGTTATCATATGAAAATGACACCCATCCTCATTTCATTTGATCGTAAAAAACTTGCAACTCTGTGTTTGTACGATAAAAAATAATTTATAACTTAAAATTGAACTTTAGATAAAGGTAGTCATCTATAAGGGCCTTTATAGATGACTACCCCTATAAGGGGTAGTCATCTATAAGCAGAGCTGGGCAGCGCTATAAGCAGAGCTGGGCAGCGCTACTTTGAAATGTAGCGGCCGCTACATTTCAAAGTAGCGCTGCCCACCTCTGTCTATAAGGCCCTTATAACCTATTCTTTATAAAAATATTTTGTACGCAGTACCAATTTTGTACCTTAGGCTTTTTAAGAGATCTACAACAGGTACGTTTTTTCAGGAGTGTTTAGTATCGATGTCAACAACCGGGCTTTTGACTATCGTCAATTTCGAAGACGACAGCGTGTGCTTACTGTTTTAGCAGGGCTTATGAGGTACACCGGAAAAATAACACTGCCTGTAATGTACCTACTACTGGTAGAATTTCAAGAAAAATCTAAGGTGGATATCATTCAACTTTCCTAAGTCTTGAACAAAATAAAAATTAATGTCAACGGTACCGGTCTATCAATGCTTTATTAAGTTTATTTATCCCTGTCGTGATTAAAGAGTCCAAGCAAAATATTATACGTATTTTTAGTTACCTAAATTCAAGTAGCAGGCGTAGAAAAGCTATTCGAGCACTGTAGATAATAGCAAACCGAGATAAGAATTACTCGGATTTAATAATCAATGCACTAATCAACGAACGACACTTCTAACTTGCCAGGATGAAGTGAAATGGTAACGATGCAACTGAGAAAATTGTTCTCAATTGTAGCAAGAAATTAATAAAAAAGTTTATCCCTATAATGATTTCTGTCCTGTATGAAGAGCATAGGAAACCTGCCATTCAGTAATTACTTTACACCAAATGATAGGCCGGTGCATTAAGAATTCTAACTGTAAAAGTCTCTGTGTGACATTCACACTTATTTTTAAGGTTATGGTGAGGATGACTGGTAAATGTTGGGACAAATAGGAATTTGTTCTGTTTTTCATTGATGATCTTTAAGTTTTTTTTATTGACAGGCTCATTCAATTTTTTTATTTTCATTTCAAGTTTCTTGAAATTTGTAGTAAGCCATGAAAGATCTAACACCTTCTAGTATCACAAATTCATAAGTTTATTTACACTATGCATTGCACAAATATTTTTAAGGGAATGTTTGCTAAAAGGTAGCTATTTATTTACATTATTATTGGTTGATTTTTACATTATGACCCCCATCACAGAAACACATTAGATGTAAATTTTGTAGTAGATATTTGCCCATTTATTATGAATATGAATATAAAGCCCAGCACAAGCTAATATATTTTAAGATAAAGATGATTTTATTGTTGGTTTTATCTAGATCAATCATGTTTTTATATTTATAAGTTAGAGAACTTTTTCTAACCTAATTTTGATTAATTAACCTAATTAACCTTTGTTCAATACTATTTGAGCATGCAAATAAGGCCAAAGTGTTACCAAAATTTCTGTTGTGGAGGTCTCAAACTATATATTCATCTTAATATTTATATAATATGCAGAATTTGAAGTAAAGTATACTTTATAAGCATAGCTACAATTGTTGTACTCATTGAAAAGCTAACTAGTACAATAGGTTTGTATTAACTTCAAGTTGACATCCTGTACAGGGCGTTCTGTTCATTGTATGGGCTTCATTTAGTATCATTAGATACTATTTAGTCTCTAAATTGTAAAAATATATTTTTAAAAATTTAGCAAAATAGAAATCCAGTTGAAAATGAAATTATATTGTATAGTGTATCTACTGCTTTTCGTTTGTTTAAATAATTTGACAAAGGAATATGGAATCTCAATTGGTTGAGCTTGTGAAAAATTTGGCCCTATTTTTTGTTGACTTTGTGATATGATATTGTATTTGTACGTAAATGCCTCAAATATCTTTGTGCATACTTTTTTTATGCTTCTCAAAACCAAAAATTAATTTTTGCAACTCAGAAAAAATTGTTTCCAATGATATTAAATTGATGACTAAGGTAAATAAGACACCCTATACACCATGCTTACTTAAGAGTTAATATTAACCAAGCAATCTCACTATACTAGATCCTCTAGTATTAATGATTAGTTCAATACTAGTCGAATCTATTGTAATTTTTGAACTTGATGTAGGGAAGGTGAAATGTAATGAATTATTTGCGTTATCTAATTTTCTTAACTAATAGCTGAGTGACCCACTTATACTTAGTTGGTTTTAGCTTTATCTGATAAAAAGGTTTGCTTAGATGCAGACTCTTCACGGGGCATATGATAGCCAGTAGAGTTAGGTTAGTGGTGTTTGCAGCCTTATCCTATACTAAGGAGACTGGCAACTGCAGGAAGGCACTAAGAGGTTACCTCAACTTTAGATAGCCCTTTGGGATGTCTATCATCAGTACCCTATTTGCTTCTGTAAATTTTTAAAGCTTCTTTGCATTTTAAATAGTTTTTTGTCTATTTAAATTTGAAATGAATAATAAAAACAGGACATGCAGTTTCTTAAATGAAATTATTAATACATGCAGAGGCCCAAAAAAGGAAAAGGGAAGAGGAGGAACAAAGAATGATCATCACCCAAATGAAAATTCAACATCAGCAATGTGGGCATTAAAGGAAACCCAGGAAAGAATTCCTGAGTGCCCAGCTATCTACCACTAAGATGCTTACCTAATTTATGAGACCTCTCAGTCATCAGTATGGGATTCCTGTCAGAATGTGTGTTTGCATAACATGCCTAGGACAGGCTAACCTAACACTGGCTTATGAGATTGTGGCCCATCCAGTGCCCCTTGAGAAAAAAACATGAAACTTTTTTTTTGGCAAAATATTAATCAACATGACCCTAAAAACTCAGTTAAAAAACACTTTTTTCCAGCTCTAAAAAAACTTTTGTGCTTATTTATATTCCTTTACTATTTATATCAGTTCATAATTGTAACTTTTTCAGATGTAATAGGTAATTAGTATGCACTAATAACTAATGTAAATTTGGTTACTTTAACAGTTCTTCAGACTGCTCAGTCTGCAACTTGCTTTTTAGTTACCTGTATAGAAGTGTAGCTCAAGTTTAAAAAGAATGGCATCTCAATCAAGTATTTCCATTTGCCGGCATTTAATTTTAGGAAAAAATATTCCCGGAAAATGCTTTGTTGAAGTCACCCAACTTGCAAGGTATTGTTTAATTTTAGTTTTAGAAAGTATGAATGTTTCATTTATTGCATGAAAATGAATGTCTTGTTGATTGGATTTGGCATTTTTTAAAACATACTTTCAAATGTTGAAAATTGACTTTACAAACTTTGTGTAAATTTTTCTTTCTTTTACAGTAGTAATACTTTCACTCTTCCAATTGATATCTTGAGTAGGACATACTAAATAAAAAGTATAAGATTTGTGAAGCATCAGCATTGTTTAGCATTTGAAGACTAGCTAGCACAGCTATTGACTAGTGTTCAAGTCACAAAAGCAAGCCATTACAAGTTAGGAATCAACCTTGACCCATTCATGAAAAAAATGCTCTAATAAGAGGAATGAAGTAAAATTTGTGGCAGTGATTGAAGAATTGAGTAGTGATGGATGATAATTCAAAAGCAATGCTACAAGCAGCTTAGGCAAAACAAAGAAGCAGCAGCCAACTATGATCTTTGTTCTGCCTGAACTGTATTGATTATTGCTTATGAATCATGACCGTAAATTTGACTTAATTCCTTTTACATTAGAGCTTTTCCCTTATGAATGAGTCGATGTTTAATGAATGGCATGAAAGACAATTTGAATTGATAAAAGCTTGAACTTACTTTAAATTGTATTTTTACTTGTGTTTCTATCGACTGAACTGCTTGTCTTGAATCATGCTCAAGTAAATGATTCAATATTTTTTATCATATAGAATTAAATTTTTTATTTTTATTTTAAATTTCATATATATTTTCAAGTGTATGATATCCAGAAATTGATAGCAATTTTTCAAAAAAATAAATTTATTTTGCAATTAGAAAACTGAAAGCATTCAGCATCTTGAAAGACATAGTCTTAAATTTTGTCAGAATGCTTTTCAAGTATTCCTAATTTCAGTAAGTTCATGCAAAATGGGACACCTTGCTCGCTAATTGCATTGCAAGTGTGCTTCAAAAACTGATCATTACATTTTTCATCTAGAACTCTACCTAGGTGTTGCAGTTATCCAAAAATCCCTGAATCCTAACCGCATTTTTCAGAGGCCTGCACACATCGCAGAGTTGCAGTGGCCCAGAGTTCCAGATGCCCGCACGAATCACCCGCTCTCCTACAGACATCCTCAAGGTTGGATGGCTGAGATGAGATGTGGTTTACATAGGAGAAATTTGAATATCAATATTGTACATTGGAACTTTAAATATTGGTATTAGATACCAGAAAATTCAGTTTCAGCTCCATTAGTTTTGATCTGCTCTATATTTCAAATGTGTCTTCAATTATTTACATAAAATAAGATGACATTTTTGAATCTGTAATATCCCAGTCACAAATCGCACTTGGCATTGGAGGTGGCCATGGGTGACCACCTTTAATTTGTTGTCTCAAGTCTTAAAATGGGTAGTGGCAGTGCAGAAATGTCCAATTTGGAAAGGACATAATTTGTGGTGCTCAGGCCCTGACATTCCCGTCTACACCAAGAACTTGTACTCTGGCTTGCTGCAAATTGCGGCTACACAAGCCTGATGGCCCTGCCTTGCGCAAGGTGTATTTTGTCTGCCGTGAATTTGCGCCATCTTACACGCCCCCAGGGAATGCTCAGCCTGCCCTTGATTGGCTGCAGCGATCTGCCTTGTTGGGGATTTTTCTGCCAAGGTCACCCACAATACTGGGCATGATTTTGAACTAGGATTTTTTCAATATTGTCTTAACTAAGAAATCTAGGATAAAATGTTCATAAATGTCAGTATCAAGTGCATAGAAACTGTTTTTGCAGCAATAATACTGTCCACTTCATGTATCTAACAGTTTAATGATTATAATTTTCATGCACATTGTTTAAGACTGTAAATTAAAATCTTTTATTGGGGGGATACTTTGCTAGGAGAAATGGTGCTAAAATTCATCAACAAAAATAAAGCAAAATTTTTGAACACTGAACTTTGAGAAGCTGCTTAATTAAATGCAAATTGACTAAAAGATGCCCATGATAACATGAAATTTGAAATTTCATAATTGAATGCCCAAAACTTAAGTGAAGTATATGTTTAGCAAACTGTTTTAATTTTGATTTGGCACATTACAATAAAACCAGCTTTTGCAATGTCCATCAACGAAGGCCTAGGAGAAAGTATGTCAAATTGTGTTATTGTGAGGTAAATTGTTCAAAGATCTACTGGGTTTTATTAGTTTAACTAGTGGATGTGACCCACCAAAAGTGGCAGGACTAACAATATTAACCTCTTAAGATGCCTTCTTATTTACGGTAACTCTAATATAGATCAATTTTATTTTCAGTATCACTGATATGGATTGCTTTAGCGGACAGTCCCACTATTATGTAGTTTAGAAATACAGACCCAGGAATTTTTTCTATCTTAATCCTAAAGAGCATGATACAAAGATGGGCGGATGTACGGAAGGACCAACCAAGCGAGCAACACTGGGCTATTATTATATAACTAAGTGCTTAAAATTCTCCACTAATTTAAAGTGTTCAATGAGATTCCCATTGTAATAACATAGGAGAAATTATCCACTGTAATATATAAATTTATTTATATATTAATTTACACATTTGAGGAGACACATGGCATTTTATTATATAGTGGGATACAGTATCCAACTTACAAATTCATAAATTCTTCAAATTTGTGCTATTATCTTCATTCGACCAGGAATTAATTGTATCCGTGCTACCAACTGACTGATTATTTGTAGCAGTGGTTGTTTCAGTATTGTTTATTTATGTAATAAGTGAAAGTTAATTTTACTCTGTTATTCTTTCAGAAGCAGTCACCAAACATATATATAAATTTATAAATAAATACACAAAAGGTATTATGTTAGATACTACCCTCTTAACTCCTGAGCAGAGCAGAGTATTTTTAGGTTGAAAAGAAGCAAAATTTTTTTTAAAGATTTTAAACATGCTAGAAGATAACAGCTGAACCTCTTGGTCATTATTTTCTCAGCTGATAAATGAAAAGTAGAATGATTTATAAACTTGGAGTGCTTGAAAACTGTAAATTGATAGCCAGGGTGGTATTATTTTAGCAACTGAGCTCAAGTCAAGGAGCTCATATTTTTGTGTCAAATGGATTTTTGAAAAAGTAAAAGGAAGCTTTGCTGCTCATTAGAAACTTTCAGGCCTGTTTTCAACTGTTGATGGTAATTTCTTTAGATTTATAAACTTAATTTTTCAAAAATGTTGCTATCAACAATGAATTGGTTAGGCTCAAATTACCCTGTTGGAAGCTATAATACCATTCACTAATTTTCTGAGAAATCGCACATATTCTTGATGCAGGCATTCGGGTCATTGTACCACATAATTTTATGCCATTTGTTTGGGTTGGCCTCTCCATCCCCTCTCAGCATTTGATGAAACATTACTGTGATCTGTGCTAATATGCAGCCGTACCATAGATAGGATTCTGAATTTTTTATTGTACGTGTGTGTAATCTCTAAGACATTAATTGTTTAAATTGATAACATGCACCCTGCAGGGCAGAGGATAGACCTTAGGCAATAGGGTTAGGGAAGTGAAGTTGGTCTATCCTATGTTTACTACAGGGAGACTCTATGAAGTTACTAGCTTTATTTTTGGCACTTCTATCTTTCATGTCCACTGTACTTCCTTCCATTCTCATGCCTTCTTCTCTGATAGTTATTTTATCTTTTCTTTCTCTTTTTTCTCAACTTTCTGTTTCTATATGCAGGGAATCTTATGTGGGAACACACCTGTGCATAGAGTCCATATTTTCTATAGTCCATGCTAAACGGTCTCTTCCTGCTTTCTTTGGACTTCATTTCACATGGGTGGGGAGCTTCAAACTAACTAATAATCAAATTTGATAGAATACAATATGACAGTATTTTAGGTAAAATAATCTGGTATTGTTGATTTCAAAGAAAATAGAAAAATACATTTTTAAACCATTACTTGCTTCACTGAGAAAATACCAGTCACTCTAAGAATGAACTATAATAAGCTTCATCATTATTGAATGTGTGTACTAGTTGTGTACTATAATCTTAGCTGCCTAAACACCAATATTGCTGCTGAGCAATTGGTTATTGGTGGGTCTGTGAGAAAGTTAGACTACGCAATGGACATGTGTGCTGGACAAATGTAGCTGTGGATATGTGAGAGTAATCAAAGCTTTCAACTTTGATGCCATAATTTCTCCTGGTGAATGTGTGTTGTAGACTTTATCATGAAAAATGGTCAAGTTGAAATACATGTTGATTTGATTTGAAAGACTATTCTCAGGGCTTCTTTCCAATTCAAGACTTGTCTGTATCATGCAATATTAATAACTTGGAATGGTAGTGAATGTATCTGTGAAGCTTTGCCACAATATGCCTGCTCTTCCACAACTCTATTTCAACTCATTAGCTACCAAACGTTCTGGACTCGTTATATCAGATACTGTTAGTACATATTTGCTTTGAGAGAGCCTTTATTGCTCATTATCTCTAGCATTTATATGCTAAATTTAATTTTATACTAAAATCATTGTTAAATTACTTTGTGAGTCAGATGTTGAACAACCTTTACCACAAGCTAAAATTTCTTTATCCATCTGATGACCCCAGGCCTTGGACAGCACTGTGAGCAGAGACAAGTTGGGTCCTCACTACCGCTACCATGACGACCCGTTCTTCACCCCCACCACCCCGATGGAGAAGCGAGTCTTCTCTCTGGCCATGGAGAGTGGCAGGAAGGCTGCCGTGTGGGTCAGGGACCGACACCCACATCTCTTCACTGCTAACACCGCAGATGAACCCGTCATCAAGGTGTGCGATGGACTTTGAATGCACTCTAAGTTTTGAAGTATTTTTCTGTTATATATTTTGCTGTGGAAATGGGTCTCTTTATAGGGACATACAGAGGTGGGCAGCGCTACTTTGAAATGTAGCGGCCGATCTGCCTGTAGGAATACCATAGGCAGAGGTGGGCAGCGCTACTTTGAAAT
>VOMN01118615.1:0-45305 GCA_014899125.1 Orchestia grillus | reverse complement strand
AAACGATGAACTAAGGGAGTCCCGTGAATAATTAATATTGACATTATTTCTTATAAGAGAAATTTCTTTACCGAGCTTGGTATTTAATTTCACGTGGCCATGGCTCACAAGCGCAGAATAACGTAAGAAATTTCAGCTTTGCCGTGCTACCGAGTGGCTGTGCTCGCATTAATTATCAATTAACAGTTTCTTCGATTCTTTTCTGATTTCTGTGAACGCTTTCAATGAACGACGCGCTTATCGCCAACTTAGACGTCAGGAAACAATTTTATATTTTCAATATCATCTCAAATAATAGTTATGAATAAAAAATACTGATGCTTGTGTTGAAATCCGAGAGAACACTTCAACATAGTGGTCAGTGCAAACACCCACCGTTCTTTTTTCCAGCATAAACTGCTGCTCAATAACGTTTACATTGCGCTCTTCCGAATGACCGAACGCCATACAATCGAAAAAACAAGCGTTACTGAAAACGAAAGTGGAGACCGAAAGTTAATCGATTAATTTCATTCAAAGCACACTTGAAAACTCTGAGTTTTCCATTGAGAAGTAAAACTACCACGAGCGTGATCCGCAGGGCCTCCGAACTGATGCTGTACATGGGACATTTATTTATCTTTGGAAGCTACGTATATTTCTTCGTATAATTTGGTGTTCAAGAACACACCACGCCAAAAACGAAACATTGAGTGAATGAGATGAATATTTCACTTAATGGACGTCAATTAAATTCGTAATTTTTTCTTTATGAAAATTAATCAAAGTTCATAACTTTTCCTCATCATTTTTATAGCGCTGGGTATTTCTAGATGCGAAACCCTTGAGGAAAATCTCTCTTAAATTTGCATCAATATATGTGTGGACTGACAGCTTGACGACGTACTGTAAATTAGAGGGTCAGTAAAGTACCCCTCGTTTCCCCTCATTTCCTATCCACTGTATGCTGGGGAGTCCGTGGAACATGCCATAATATTAATTTCTGGTCGATCGCATAAAATTTAAATATTCCTTATGCACCGTCTCATATCCTAGCTAGAAACTCCCCCATTCCATATAAATCCTTCATATCTTAGCTCGAAACTATCCAATTTTATATATACCTTTTCATATCCTAGCTATGAACTTTCCTATTCCATATAAACCCTTTTTTATCCTAACTAGAAACTCTATTATTCCATAAAAACCCTTTTTTTATCCTAGCTAGAACCACCTATTTCATACTCATAGAAGCTATTCATATCACAGCTATAAACTCTCCTATGCCACATCGAATATTTCATATTTCAACAAGAAAGTTCTGTATCCCAACTCCATAGAAGCCTTTCTATTCCACATGTAACCGTTGATATCGCAGCTAGATATTTTAGTACGTCAACCAGGAACTTTCCTATCCCATTTGGCTTTTCAGATCCCAATCGTAACTTTCACATCCCACCAGAAATATTCATACATTAGCTAGGCATGTTCCTATAACAAAAACATTCATATCTCAATTAGAAGCGTTCTTCTATTGAACGAATTCGTTCGTAGCTAAATAATTAATGGACATATCTTCGTGCAAAGCGGTCACGTTTTAACTTAAAATCACTGTGTGAACTAGAAGTTTTACATCCGGCCTACGAGGAATTATTAGCAAAATTGAACCACTCATTACGAACAAATTAGAGCTAGAGATAATCCGTTGACTCAATTTTCTGCATAAAACTACAGTGCACTTTCGTACCGGACGATCTGGTGAACGAAATACGCATTCACATTAATCGATTTTGCTGTTGCATTCAACATGTGTTGATATACGGTGTCGGGTCCGTAGATGAGAGGTTCGTAAGAGGAATTAAAAAATCAAGATAACGTAGATGTAAAAGACACTATTGGTGCAAAATAGTGATACAATAGCTATCACATACAGCATTTTTTCCAAACGAGAGGTTCAACTGAACATATTTGTGAAAGCCTGCCTTCGCTAATCTGCGGTCGTTTAAGCCATCCTTCAAAACGTCGTGCTCGGCCACCGACGGAGAAGCGTCATTTCGCGCGCAGCGCTCGAAGGAAATAATTCCGGACTCCTTGGGCCTTTACCGAGACTCGATGAAGAATTGGGCTAGAGGTATATTCAATTGGAGATAATTTTTTAGTACGTGCACCAAAGAAGTTAAGAATCTAGCTTAAAAACAGAACCAACATCAACGAAATATGTGTCGGTGTCCGCATGTTGATTTTTGTCCATCTGTTAAGAAAAAGTGATGTGCGAAACATATATTTCATATTTCATATTTCTGATTTTTAAACTGGAAATCAAGATTCCGTTTAGATCGAATTTTTACGCATCAGCGAGTGTGGGCAAATAACATTTGCCAAAGTAAGACTTCTAGCTAAAAAATGGACTTCTCCATGCCGTCGGTCAGCCCGCTGAGCTCTCAGATGTTATATTTCAAAAAGACTCGTACGGATAGAATCCTAAAATATGTAGGTCGTTACGCGCCCGAAAATTTACAGCGAAATTTGTTTGTTGCAAAAAAGTTGTACTAAGACAACAGCCATATACTGAGCGTATGCTTTTGTTCATCTTGGTCTTCCTTCATCAAATAATTCTCACATTTGTGAACCAAGTAGTACAAAGTTCATTCATCAATTCCGCTCCGAGAAATCCCAACTACACAATTCAATGCAATTGTAGGATTGACAATAGTCAATGTCTTGCTCTTATGAACGAAATCGCCCACTTTACCAGGACGAGCTGAATTGAGGATTCAACCCTCATGACGTCACTAGAATGATTTTAATGCGATTCACAAATAGTAAGCTTCAAGATACCCGTGGGCAATCCGAGTCCTGCAAGAAGCATAAACTCAGTCCCGCATCATTTGGGATGGCAAGCACGTTTACAAATCGAAAGCAGCGACTTAGTAAGTGTAAGTTCATATATGCATATAGTATTCAACAGGAAAAATGTCTGTGCATACAAGTTGATAATGGATGACAATATTAGTCCCTTTTCTCGCATACAGACATACTCGTAAATAACATAGTCCTGGAAATCCGACTTCTCAAATTAATGAAGAAACGCAAACAACACTGACATTTTTCGTGAAAACTATCCACAACTAACAAAGACTACCAAATGAAGGTAATAACCATTAATACTGCTAATACGGATAAAAACGGGAGAAATAAGCGGTCCCGCTACCAATAACAAACGTGCAACACTTCTTTCCTTCATCCAATGCGAGGAAGAACTCACAGCACGTGAGGGTTAGGCATCACGTTCCTTCGAAACTCACGTGGGCCACTTTCCAGATACGGTAAATAGTTTATTTAAAAAAGATTTGACGTTTCCTATCGTACATGTTCAATAAATGTGAGGTTTAAAAATAGTCAAACATTCTTAATTATACAGCTAGAATCATTAACCAATCAAAGTATGAAGTCCTCGTAAAAGCAGAAGATTTTTTGGGCGCTGTGGAGCGCGTGTGATATTGTATCATTGGCGTCCAATCTTTTTTACGCGATGGGTACGTGACGGCGGCTGAGTAAAAGTCTTCTTGGAACATGGAGCGGAAGTGATGGAACAAACTAAAAACTCCTCTGACGGAAGTGGGGCTCTAGAACAATGAATGCGTTAGCGTTGCTACAACAAACTCCAGAATAGCTCCACGCACGCTGAACGTCACAACGAGTTCAAGCACAATTCGAACAGCTAGCGCACCATCTTTAACTCCATTAAAAGCGGAAATTGAGCTCAAGTATCTTCAGACGGCAAGACTGTAATGTTTAACGCAGTCACTTTGCTCGTACGCAGACGCTCGTTGCGCCACACTCGCGTTATGCGTTAATGACATCACAGGCCTTAGCGCTTTCGTTGGAGTGCTCAAGTCGCTCGCAGAAAACCTGTTTCATTTAATTCCATGAAGAAGCACGGACTCAAACAACAAGGCGAGCTCAGCAGGCACATGAGAGCTGCGTACTGCTCTCTTCTGCACTCAGTGAAAGTGATGAATGGTTCTAGAGGAATAGTGGCAGGGTGGTAGTGGTAGGGTGATAGTGGTAGGGTGGTAGTGGTAGGGTGGTAGTGGTAGGGAGGTGGTAGCGGCGTGGTAGTGGCAGTTACATTTGCTGTACAAGGGGCATCAACACTAAAAGCATTATCAGTACCATCAGCCCTACCAGCTCAGTCAGCACCGTCAACACCGTCATCACTAGCTGGAAACAACCACCAGTCCAGTACAAGCGAGCGTCCCGGGACACGCTGCCGGGAGAAAAGTTCTCTTCTATGTCTAGAACTTAGCAAAGCTAGTCTAGCATGACCGAGGCCCGGCTTTTGTACAGGATGCTCCGGCCATCATCTGGCTCAGAGTACTTTCAAGATGCAAGTATGATTCTTTATGATATTTTTCACTCAGGTGGGAGCGTTTATAGCAAGACGAACGACGCTCTCGAGTTAAAAATCAGGAAAAGCAAAATTGGCGCACGTTGTGGAAATGTTTGCAACCCGAGAGCCAAGGATCTTTTTCTCGAGATCTTTTTTCGCACACTTAAGAGTCTTGAGACGAAAAAGAGAGGGTACGATAGCATGAGATGCAGCGGTGCTGGGGTCACATTGTTAAGAGATACGTGCGACATGCCTCGGAAAATTGAGCTTCTGGATAGCATTGTGCTAGTCCGCTTGTCGCAGGAAGCTAGATTTAAAAGATATTACCGACAGGAAGAGCTCGAAAGAAAGAGAGCGTTCCGTTGGGTAACGTCACTCGCGTGATTTCGGTCCCGTGTGACGAGACGATGCGTGCTATCATCGTATGACAAAATTGACGTAATTTGCCGCCGTGACGTACAGCAAGGCTCCATTTGAATGGGAGGGCTTATGCAGTTGTACTTTGAGCTCCATATTGACAAAGTGAAGGGCAAAGGAGACAACGTAATATTCACATGTTGGACAATGCTTAGCATACTGAAAAATTAAAAGTGCTGACGATATGTGAGGAATGAAGCTTCGCTGTCCATAGTGAACAAATACTACTATTGACTCCAGTTCCTTAGTACTACGTAAGCACTTGCATATGCCAAGACTGTTATCGAAAGCACGTTTTTTCATTCAAGTCAACGTGGGAGACTCGCTCAGTCTTTCAAGATGTTTTACGTGTAGAAAAATGTTATAAATTCAAAGTTTGTGTAGTGAAAGCTCCTCATAAATAAATTGCGTTCGCGAAACCGATCAAGGAAAGCTGGGAGCGCTGCGAAGAATGCGACGGAGGATGCCACTCGCAGTGGTTGAGAACTGGTCTTGTCTGCATGAACAGCCCTAGGCTTTCCTTCCAACCTAAACTCGATCGAATGAACGGTCCTAATGCAGCGGAGTTGTGCCTACTCATGTTAGCACGTGAACTCTGTGATCAAATTTGATTTGCTAGCGCGCTCTGCAATTTCAGCTGATATTATTCGAGTCATGACGGTATCTACTCGTACGGGTATGGCGTAGAGTTTCTCTCGTCTACATGTAGAAATTGCTTTTATTTTCTTCAATTCTAATAAAATAAATTGGTCAACCGCTTGCAGCTGGAATTGAAACAACAGCGAGATAAGCGAGACGGAAATAATTTTAATTATTCAGGAAAAACGAACAAACTATACAATTCCTACATACAATTCCTCAGAGAGAACAAGTAGGATTGAGGCTTCCCCCCCCCCGTCCCCTTGGTAGCAGATGAGCATTAATTTGGAAGTGGAGTTTAATTCCATATACTGATGCTGACAGAGATACCATCTGAGGTCGGAGTGCACCTGCCAGTTGTGGCTGTCTCAGTGAAAGCGAAGAAAAAATTCATTTCTCAGAAGCTCTCCCGAGGATGCCTTCTTCGAGGTCCAAAAGGTTGAAGGGATTTTTCTTTTTTAACAGAGGACGGAAAAGCCGTTTTTAATCAATCGTGTGTCTGATCTTGATGGACGCTATTAGTTTGTAAATGTCATCTCGGCGCGTTGTATGTAGCGAAGGCTTGCGTGAAAAGAAAGCATTGCAAAAACTTAAAAAACAATCGTGGAAAGACCTATCCAGAATTACCATGCACATGAGAAAATACGATTTTACTGGTATTGTAGTTTGCACAACATTTGCAATAATTTGAAAAGAAAATGGCATAAGCGATAATATCGGCAGCAATTTGCGGGATCCCTACATAGGCAAATTTACACTATTTGTTTTTTTCGGGAGCACTGCGTTAGGGAAACCGAAAGTTTCTACCCCTCAAGTGGCTTAAATGAGCTTCTGAATGTTTAATATCCGTATTCTTCACCGCATTCTAGAGAAACATTCAATAATATTGAAGAAAATCTGGATAATCGGAATAGAAAACGTCTGTTCCTACCTCTGGCACCTCTGTGCAACCTGTAACCGGTACCTATACACAACCTGCAGTAAAAGTAGACGGGCTTCCACAATGAATTATAATTATCAATCCTGTGAACCTAACGCGAGAGCTTTTATAGCTCAAACCTCGGGTCTCGTCCAACTTAAGCACGCTTCTTCAATGGCATTTTAGAAGCGTAGGAGAAGATGAAACTTTGGGTTTGCTGATCCGCATACTAATGCCCCGACACAGGCTGGGGCACCGTGCAGCGAGGCAGGGTCGCTTTCTTTTCCAGGGACGACGGAGCTGGGCTGTAGCACCGGAGAAAACGTGGGACATCCATCAACTGCACTCAGGCTTTCGGCCCACTGACGAGCACGTGAACAAACTTGTCTGAAATTTTACCCGCTTAAACGTATAAAGTTATTAAATGCAATGAAAATTAAATTATGAAACACGAGTTATTGTTTGTTAAATGGATTCAATACCAGCGAAAATAGTTGTTAAAATAAGCGGAATGACATTTTGAATGCGACGTTCTCAGTAAGTTCCACTCAGAATAAGCTTCCGCCTCACTGTGGACCCCTGAATAAACCTCTCAAGATCACACACACACACCAAGTGATCGCTGTGAGACATTTGAGACGTGTTGCCGTAGAGACGTGTTGCCGTTAAAATTGTCTAAACGTAAATCGTTATCCAGAAATTAATTACGAATTCTTAATGGAACCTACGACAGGAGTAGAAAAAGCATTAATTTTCACCGTATTAGCGTCATCACTTTTTTTGCTGAAGTGTTACTGATTATATGTAAATATAATTATCCTTCTGACGTAAGGGCCAGCCACCCATCCTTCGCATTACAAATTATTTTTGTAGTTGAATATTCTACACGACGAGGCGAAAAGATTCAATTTAGGATTAATGTTCATTCTCAATAGAAAATTAAATGATCAACTGAGCGATCCAGCGACCGAGTATTTAATAATAGCAGAAGTTATCTCAGTACTTCAATCTTGGTGGATTAGATAGCACGAGTACATGATGTAAAAATTTAAACAACTCTCAACAGCATACAATTACGTCCGTTGAGGTGCACACCGACGAATGTCAGCCTCTTGAGAAACGACAGTAAATAATTTCAGGGAGAACATGTGAATACGGCACTGGAAATCGGACAAACATCAAGCGTGATTTACATCAAAAAGGCACAAGTACCAATTCAAAATTCGAGGCAGGCCTGCTAGGGAACTGCACAGGCCTCCAGTCCGCGATGCTGCACGTCCTCGGCCGGCATAACTCGCCGCCACTTTCACTTCAGCAGGCCGATATGCTTCTCACTTTAATTACGTTTTCTCGGCCTAAGCCCTCGCAAACTTACCAGCACGACATCGGAACCGGGATACTAAAATCGATGGGAGATCGTGCACCAGACCACAGCATAGCGACCAATAGCATCTCGCGCATGAAGATGGACTCTGCCATGTACACAGGCAGCGAAGCCGCGCTTATCTGATGCGCGTCATAAACGAGTTTTTTATAACTACTGAAGCTTCCTTGATGATGTGCTGCTGAACTACTGAAAGTGAAATGTAATGAGGCTTCGGCAAGGATCATGAAAAGCTTCCCCTCATTTGAATATTACTCTGAAAATTTAGGGCTGATATTGAATTTCGGAAAGAGCACACGATTTCTACTAGGAATCAGAAGTTTTTGAGACTCACTAGCGGCGGGTTTAACTCATAAATGACGAGAGCATTCTTAATTAAAAGGGATAGTAAATATCGATAGATGAAGTCGTCAAACCCTTTCCATTCGAGCAGGGTAAACAGAGACAAAACGAATGTGAAGTCGCAATCTATTCGCATTTGTATCAGATTTTTTTCTATTCAATTTGTAACGAGCAAATAGGGTATGTATGTACCGTGCCTTTTTTGAGTGGATGATACAATGCAATTTCAGCGCAAAAAGAAACTTATACCCAATAATTACAACAATTACTATATTACCTCGTTTATCTTGCCCAATTCATAAAATTCAATGGAAACATGAGTTTGTCTCCAATTTGTGTCGCTCAGTTTCAGTATACGGGATCAGCTTGCTAAACGAATTAAATTTTCGTGTGATACCGAGCTCATTTCTTGTTCAAATGCCTTTAATCAGTCCAATCTCGAGTTTGAACCTGACCTGCAGTACTCGTACACTGCGCGCAGTAGAGAACAATGCTTAACGTAATTCTAAGAGCCCACGAAGCTTACGTCCTAGAGAAACATTGCTGCATGAAAACGAGAAACTTCATTTCACCTCGGAACGTACTAGAAAAATTCGAAAACGATCGCACATTGCAACTGACGCATTACACGTTCGGACAAGCGTTCTACCCAATTCACTTGCCCTAATTCACTCCAACGCAGCGCCATTTGGGGCCCGAAATAATTATTAAGTAGTGCATCCAGCGTAGCATATAAGGCAGAGAAAGTTTACACGTCGGGCTCCGCGAAACTCGTCCTGAGAAACCGGGCGACTGTCAACTCTACACTCGTCTTCGGTCGCTCGATACGCGTCCGTCCGGCGAGTTTAAGATCTGATTGGAATGAGAGAATATCGCCGTGAACGAATTCTATGCCAGTGTGAGAGTCATATCGGCGAGACATAATTATATAAATAAGTAGACTCGTACCACGGAAGCATCATATCACCAAAATGTATCGTATCACTAAGCAAGAATAATAAAATTAAGAGTGAATCATATCACTATGATAAAATCAAATCACCATGAGAGAATCATATCACCTCGAGAGAATCGTATCACCTCGAGAGACTCATATCACCTTGAGAGAATCATATCACCTAAAGAGAATCATATCACCTGAAGAGAATCATATAATCAAGAGAGAACCGTATCACAAAGAGAGAATGGTATGGCCAAGAGAGAATCACATTTCGCGGAATTTTTTTAACGCTCGTAAGATGACTGCATTACATGCAAGAACGATGTGAAGTGAATTCTCCACATACAAAGAATGATAAAGCAAACTGATGTATAATAAAATACGCTATGGTTTCACTTAACTCATCAGAGACTACGTAACCGTAGAGTCGATACGAGGATAAAACCCTTAAAGGGCCCAAAAGAAGATGCAGTGAATTTCTCAGATGAAACCTACTGAAAACGAAAAATAATTATTCAGCATCTATCAGAAGATGTGGCTCATACTTTTCATCCACAAGAATTAACATTATTAGAGTAAAATAAAATACTTCAAAATCAAGTCAATGGTCAACAAAAGCCTTTGCATGCAGATAAAACCAGTCTCCGCCTTCCGATGGGATAATTTCAATGGTCACTTTCTCTAACAAATCACTTCATTACGGAAGTTTTAGACCGATCACTGATACAACCCACCCATCTAAACCTGCCCAGTCATGCTTTTGATTCGCCTTTACGATTCACGTGGGGATTTTTGCCTCGTGAAGAACAGGATCAGAGGGCTTGTAACAGCACTCGGGACTTGGGAGTGAGGGTATTAAACATATGCTGCCGTTACTGGCACGGCTGCAGCTTTTGCTCCTCGCTCTCAGTCGAGAGCTTTCACTCTTGTTCTGCGGTCGCAACACATTAGCGAGACTTGCAGTCTGCCCACGTGGGACATCCTGTGCAGCCGTACGCAACGGTTCGCCCTTCAAACGCAAAATTCTTTTGGCGATAAAAGCTGCCTTTAGTTTTGAACAAAAAATTAGGCACAGCCTTATGTGCATTTGCAAAGAGGTTGCATTTAGCTTTGTATGAAAAACTGTGTAGAGCCTTATGTGCATGCTCAATTAGGTTGCATTTAGCTTTGTACGAAGATCTAGCAGCATCCATATTAAAGTGGATTTTGAAGTTAGTACACACGGTAACGGCTTAAACCTAATTGTATTTTTAAAAAGAAATACAGGTTTCTCTTATTTGGTGGTTAATGACCTGATTAAGATATGTTATTAAGTTGTTATGTTATTCTACATATGAATTACCACGAAGCTTCTGCTCAGCACTAAAAGAAACTGCCGGGGTTGTGAAGCAGCTAAGTAGTAAAAGAAGTGGAGCCAAAAAAAAAGCCTGTAATGAGAAATAACAACAGAAACCCTTAATTAAATTCTAGAACTGACCTGTTCAGAACACCACACGAGCCTGTCTGCACGAATGTGAGCGTCTAAGACGTTCCTAGAAAAAGAGAAGAAAAACTTCGCTTTGTGGGCAAGGTAAAACCGATAAAAGATAAAAGGAAAAAATCAACGAGTTAATTTTTTTTCGTCATGGCACATACACAAACTGCATACATTTCTGTACGGCGTAGTCATCATCAGCAAATTACAAGCTTCCATACAAACGCATCAAAAATTTATGCTCGGTTCGGTAAAGTGTAGTTTATATAAAGGTTCACGGGGCTGAAATTCTCATGAAAACTGAACATTTAGAAGGGACGCAAACGCCTAATGAAGGCGAAAGTCTGAGGATACCGTCGTGTTGTGTGCCAAGTCCACACCTGTCTAGTAGTCCTTACGTTAGAAACCTTCACGGTCGACCAGCCGCATGTTTTATAGATCACATTTGCGTTGTGGTGGATATGATGAACCGACAAGTGACCTTAACGTAGGCAGCTTCTTGCCCCCTCTTGTAGAGGCGGCTTTTGGCTTCAGGACTTGAAATTTACCGAAGAAAGTTGGGTTTCAGCGCCCGATTTTTTGGTTACATACTAAAGAGGAGTGTTTACCAGCGGATGAGCATTGCTATATTGCTGCATGAAAGCGCGATGAGGAGGGATTTAAAACAAACTCTTAATTTGTTTGTTGCCATTTTCGTACAGCTACTACAGTAATTGTTAGGGAAATGCGCGAAAATTACTCTTCGCAACAAAAGCAGGTGTGAACAAATTCTTTTTTCATTATTTATTGGTTTTAAAAATCAAACAGTAAAAATAAGAGCAGTGGGTTTTTTGGTCAATTTCAATTCAGTTTCTTCAGTAACATGATAGCAAATTCTGTAAAAAGAAAAAAAAATTTGTAATTAGAAAGCAGCCGGAAGGAATTTTCACGCTTTGATTGGAGAGCAAAGTCAGAATTTGTTGTTAATCATTATGAGCGAATAAGAAGATTAGAGCAAAGAAACAATGTGTAGCTTTCTCTCGAGAAAGACAAATGAGAATTTCTCGAAACTAACACAACTGCGTAATCCGTTCTTCGATTTGTGAGTTAGACTTCCATGCTTTATCGACAACTTTGTTATACTTTTCAATTTCTAACTTTTTCAGCCATTAATTTTCAGTGGGTGAGGGGGGGGAGGGGGACAAACTTTTAACATTCATCCCTGTCTGGCAAGCTTTTGTAGATATTTTATCAGAACGCATGGGAAACATTTCATTTTAATTCATATTAATTGAGGATCTTTAGAGAGGTCGCAAATGTTTCTGCATGCAGAAATGCTTTTCGGGTCGGATTTAGAAGGTTCGAATTACGCAAAATAACCGAGGCTGATTTCGCCAGTCAATCAGCTTTTCTCCAAAACATCGAGTAATGAAGTATTGAGACACTTGAATATGTTCTTACACACAATAAATGAATCAAGAATTATAAATCTTAGGACTTTTTAGGACTGCTTTTTGAATTAGGGTAACTGTGATCAAAAGCAAATTGTTGAGCAGCGAAATTGGATCATAAAGATATATTTTTTTCGAGCCCCGACCTGTAACCAAATCGTTAAAAACGCAATTTTATTGCTTGAAAAAATTAACAAATTTTCATTCCGGAAATTAAAAACAAGGATCTGGAGCAAAGATATTTTAAAGCCAGAAATATGTCCCAATTAGTAAACGCTATAATTAACCGAGACCTAACTGCATTGGTTCCTAAGCAACAATACTCAATCCAAAGCCAAAAATAAATTCTACAAAGGAAGTACTGTTGCATCTAAGGTGTCGAATCTAGCATCGAAATATTTATGATTTGAACAAACATTGAAGTCTGTATCACTACTTTCAGATGGGCAGACGCCAGTAGCCAAACTTGACATCAAATAAGTAATTCTTCGTAAAAAATTGCTTGTTAGCGATGAGTTCATTTATAGATAATAGCGAGCAAATTTCTGAATTGATTATTGTAAGGTAATCTGCAGGGCAAAGTGTAATGCTTCTGGAGACAACGGTCTTCATTTCAATCTATCACTTGAATTCCGACAGCAAATGCACGGGCCGTTGGTGCCCTAAATAAAAAATTAAGGGATATGCAATGATGAAAAAGTTATTCTTAATGCCAGACAAATATCGAGGTATCGTGGCAGTCGATTTTTCCAGAATAAAGATCGATCAATTGAAAAAAATTCAATGAACGTGCGGCAAGCACAATAATGAGACAGTGTGAACATCAGCGTATCTATTTTTCCGTACTCACTATCACTGTGTTTGCATGAAAGAGTTTTCTAACAAAGCCGAGCTGAAGACAACAAGAGATGAGGAATCCAAGCGAAAGCAATAATAACAATCGTAAAAACTGGAAAAAATCCAAGTGGGGAAAGTGATGCCGGTTGAACCTGCCTTCCGTTCTCTCTAAAGCGGCCTCTGAGAGTGCTTTTCCTGCTATAAAGGCACCCAACGACGCGTCTTCACAATGCAAACTCACGATTGCGACTCGAGAAAAAGGAAGACATCCCGAGGCATTTTACCTCTAACGCAGGAGAGGTCTTATCAGGCGAGGCACAGTTAGCTGTCGCGGTTGAGCACAGAGATCACAGTCAGCCTCCACTTTGCTTTCATTCTCAGTTCTGACACGACAAGCAAAATTTTTATCTTATATCAGAACTTTCGTAATTATTTTGATTAGGACACTATGTTTTCATGGCATCTGTTTCGTAGTAATCCTGATACAATTGAGAACTACAAGCTATCAGACTGAGTGTTATGCTTTGCAATTTCGAGATCATTGTAATCAAGATCGATTAACCATGCAGAGAATTTCAACTGGATACCTTTATGATTATCTGGGACTCTGATATGATTATGTGCCTCTCTTTTAGGGCGAAGAGATGCCTTAATAATAATGAACTAATCGAAAGAGCTCATCAGCTCATGTACACCTGATAATTATTCGATCATTTAAGTTGTATGTGATGTGCTACGAATGCATCAAAATATGGGCTAAGGATACGAAATTCTTCGGATTTTGAATTTAGAACCATCCAGCTGCATGCTCAGGTTCACCACTGGTTGAATATCCCGCTTTATAATAAGAGCCCAGCGTTGCTATCTTGTTTGGTCCGTCCATCTGTTAAGTTTTTAAAGAGTTAGGAGAAAATTCCCGAGTCCGTATCCCTAAACTAATAACAAGACTGTCAGAAGAGGCAGTCCCTTTCAGTGATAATGAAAACATAATTATTTCACGTAAGAGTTACCGTAAATAAGAGGGCATCTTAAGAAATCAACATCATTTGTACCACCATTATTGACAGGGTGCGTCGACTAGTTTGTTTATATCAGCAATTTCTCATACATATCGTAGTATGACACCGAAGTACACCCAAAGTAGACTCATCAGGAAGGTTTTTGTTCGAACCTGAAAAATGCTGGCGAGGTCCAACTGACCCTGAAAGGGTGAAAAGTCAATGAGATATCCAAGACAGTCAGCGAAGTCTAGAGATAATAGGATCTATGACGACCGTAAATTAGTAACTTAATTAAATGAACGTAACAGACTCTGCGAATGCGGGGAGCGTTTTGTTTTACCGTGAGAATAAATTTGATTTTCCCTTTTGGCACATGGTGTTTAATTCATTAGAGTAAAGTTTTCGAATTTTTGCTTCGTTGGAATAGATTTTGATCACTCTCGTGTGTGAGGTGTAATTGGAAAGGAAGAAGACAACGTTTCCTCACTTTTTTACGCAATTTTTACCATGAAAGTTTTATTTTCTCAACACCTTCCGCAGACACAAGTGACCAGCGATAAGGTATTTTTCCTTCTAAATTTTATTGCTTAGCTTTACGTGGGGTCGAAAATTCAACCAACTGTTACGAAGAAAGACGGATATTTTCACTGTTTTTCAAAAATTTAGAGACGAGAGACAACGACCATCAGTTGAATCATTCATCAACGGAGTGAAGTTGCTTTGTTACCCACAAGAAATACTTTCAGCACTGATTGAGAGTTTGGCTGAATGAACGTTGCAAATGTTGCCTCTCAAACAGGATGGTCATTCATAGTCAGCTGGCAGTCAAGGTTAGAAGCCGTCGGAATTTTACATTTAAATTGGTTAAGTTGGAGAGAATTTCTCCTTCACGGAAGTCTGGTACAAAACAACCATGGTGCGCGCCATAACTTAATCTTCTTTGAATCAAAGTACTTAGTTACCACATTGATTTAATTCATTCTATATAGAATTTGAGTGGTAGTAATCAATAAACGATTGGTAGAAATTCATGTGGACCAAATTTTTTAGGAAACTGTGAATGAGGCAGTTGAACAATCAATGACTTATTTCCCCTCAGAAAATGAAACCAAACCTCATAATTATAAACTTTAAGACTTAGAATAATTTTTATGACAGTCGTGCTAGCAAGAAACGAAGCCTAAGTACAGATATGAAGATCAGATAACTCGCATGAATTCCTCAACCCTGCATTCATATCTCAACTGGCGTCCGTAATTTTCGCTTAACCCCTCTCCACTTAACTGAAGTCCGCGAAGAAGAACTTCATGCCAATTTTCGGATAGCTTTCTAGTCCTTAAAGGCGCTTCTCGCCAAGTAGAAAGCCCGAACCAAAGAATGGTTCAGTTTCAGTTAAGTGTATCAGTGCTACGGCTTTCTCGAAAGCGTTCGCTTTCAGCTGGCCAGGTAAGTTCCGTGTAAATGAACCATTGTGCGGTGCCTTCACTGCTCTCCTCTCCTACCACCTCTATGCTAATGAAGAAAAGACCGAAGTTAGATAGAAGTCACTCGATAAAGAAGGTCCTTGCTGCAGACACGTTATGATGTAACCGGAGCCCCGTTGAACACCACTGCCATGGCGTAAGATGCGCACGCACTTGGGCATAATGCTATCATTCTATACAAGCACGGGGTGGGCATGAGAGGATTCCGTATTATGCAGATTGGATACGCAGGCAAAAAGAAGCTTTCGAGAAGCAAAAGTTCTTTAATGGGGCTTCCTTTCTGGCTCACTCCTTACATTTTCCAAAAAAATATGAATACAAATGATTACTCTGGAGGTAAAATACAGGCTATGCTTACTTGCACGACTCTCTGACGTCACAAAAGAGAAGATGGATGAGACACGTCCACGTTTACACGCATCTGTGTTCTTTGTCTTAAACAGACAAGAAATTAATTGTTTCTCAATCACGAGTCTGAGCACTGCAGCAGAACTTCGTCCCTGGCCATACCTGAATTCACTCGAAGAAAGTGTTTAGCCCAAGAAACGAAGTGAAAATGGTCTATGGGTACTCAAACTACGCATAATAGGGCCAAAATTTAGGCCAAACTCCTGCAATGTAAAGGTTTTATTGAGGTCGTCCGTACAAGCTCTATAGCCTTTAATTCTCGACGGTCATGTACTCGTGAGCCAAAGACAGGTGGATAGGTACCACAGATGCGTTGAAGTCACTGATGGGGCAATTGACGGGGCTTTTTAAGGAAGATTTAGGAGACGAGGTAGGTTTCTCATCTCAGCCATTCAACATCTGTGGGATTGTTGCTGTACGAAATATTAAACTTTTGTAAAAAAACACATGATAATTTCTGCTTATTACGAACGGGAAGGCGTTCAAAATACCGGAAAAGATACGCTTGTATCTGTTATCTGTATTGTTATTTAGTTTGAACTCTACATTGAAATGAAAATGGAGTCAAACTATACTCGTTGTAAAGATTTTTGCACGGGGGCACATTTAAGAAAAGCAAGTAGGAGTAGCTGCAAAAAGTATTTCATTCATTTGAATTGTACTTATAAGCGTGGCATCACTATAAGCGCACTAGGACAGTTCAGTCGCCAGCACCATTGCAGAATAATGCTCTTCAGTTCTGAGGCAGGAAGGATCAAAAACATCCAGACCAGAAGCGTCTGTACATCAGGCTCGTGCTCGACACTTTAGTGGAGATAAGCCCCGACGGGTATCTAGACTACGTTCAGATGAATAATGAAGTCCAG
This sequence comes from Orchestia grillus, assembly GCA_014899125.1. NCBI lineage: Eukaryota > Metazoa > Arthropoda > Malacostraca > Amphipoda > Talitridae > Orchestia > Orchestia grillus. The sequence continues at coordinate 28,792 of VOMN01118615.1, read as the reverse complement.
CCAGTAGACCGAGAAAAAATTCCAGTTATAAAAGTTTGCTCCTGTGAACAGTAAAACAAATTGGAGTTTTACATCAACCCGACAGCGCTGGTGAATAAGAGGGAGAGTAGCATGAAACAGAAGCTTCTAAAACATGACTCCATCAGTAGAAGAGCACAGCAGAAAAATCGTGAGCTTGATAACTTTATTTACTGTAATCCATTTATAAGCCCGCAACGAAATCATTACATTCAAAGAAGCTTCACTTAAAAAGGCGAATGTCACGCACGAAATGATAGCAGCATGCAGTTCTCACTTTGTCGTTAAATAGTCGCTTGTCAGTGACGTAAGAAAATGATAGTCATAGGTGCACGTCACATCGCACATACATTAAACTCACAGCCTGTCACGTAATACAATGAGCCCTTGACAGTCAGCCACACTAAAACAATGTACAGTTAGATAATAATAGATAATAGCATCGCACAAAGAGCATCACCGCCACAAAAAGAAAGAAGGGCAAGAAACGAAAAGACGAAGAGGGGAAGGACGCACCGCAGAAGAGGCCCCTCACGGATCCTCTTCCGCCGGTAAATACTTTCACTGCACCGCAGAGCCTCTCGCCGTGCGGCGGAAATGCGATTATCCAGTCGCATCAACAGCTCGCACGCGGGGTAGCGTGCACGGATAGCGTCGTGCGCACGTGATCAGCTCCAACTGAAGGGAGGGAGGCGGTGACACGGCTGTCGCTTTAGTGGGCTTGAACAAACGAAAACCCGTGCACGGTATGCCAAGTATCAGGGAAGTTGAGGGCGATGTGAACGACCATTCGAATGTTATAATATGCGTTGACGTTTTCCTCGATTATTCGAGCGAAGCCGTTCTGCGACAGTACCCCGCTTATCTTTTTCGCCACTCCATCGATCAATTTGTTTAATAATACTTACAAAATACTTTGAATTAAAAAACCATACATAACGATTGATGCTCCTGCGAAAAAGATAGACTGGGCATATTGGTATTTTTTACGAAAATGGCTTTCTCAGTTTCCTCGCTCTCAATGATAACAAAACAATTGCATTTGAGCTTTAGATCTGAGCTAAATTCGATAACTTGATGAAATTTTGTGGAAAAATTCCCATGCAGCTTCACAGTCATTAATCGGTCGCCAGCCTCACCACACATGAAGGCTCGATGGAACATTAGGAGTTTTGGCTACTCGTTCTAGTAGGTGTACTGAGTTGTCGAAGTCTCCAGCGTGTTGAACTAAATTCAGTTACATTGAACTGAAATGCAGTATGTAAGTACTGATCTGAAGATATGCATATTGAACTAAAATAGACAATCTTTATCCGAACGTCAATGAAAATCTGTGTCTCAATCTGTGATTTATATCATCGACTTCTAGTATTGTCAGTAAGATGGCAACACTCCACACTTTGTCCCATGTACTTGTAAAATGATAAACTTACTTGTCCCATGCACCTGATCAATGATAAATTCACTTGTTCCATGTACCTGAAGTGTGATCAACTCACTTCTCCCTTGTACCTGTAAGATGATAGACTCTGTATCCCTTGTACCCGTAAAATGATAGATTCACTTGTCCCTTACACTCGTAAAACAATAGCCTCACGTTCGCCTGCTGGGCGGCACACGAACCATATTTTCTAGTCACGACCATCGACGCGGGTCTCAACGGACGTGAGGAAATCAAGGAAATGTGCAGATCCAAAATTTTGGGATATCGTAAAAGGAAATTCGGAGAAAATTACATCGCGGGCTCACGTAAAATAATGTCGTCGGAATAATCGACTGAAGGGCAATGAAATTGTGAAAGTACGTAAGGGACGCTAGGAATGGTCACAGAAAGCCTGCGCTCTCATAATTTGCGGCTTCTAGTGAAGCCGCAGTCAGATGACCTCTGACGGGCCACTATGTAGTGCAACGCCGAGTCTGACTTCATAGTCAATTATGGGACACAAGCAATGGCTTGTAATATGCTAAAAACCCCAGTAAATTTCAACGCTTTTCTGGTATGAACTTTTTATTAAACACAACCAGGTGAGCCATCTTTCTTTGAAAAAACACTACACGATTCACGACGCTTCATAAATAAAGTATGAAGAATCGTGTCAAAAACAAAAAGGCAATCGGGAGCCTAAAAAGGTTACAGAAGTAATTAAGAAAGTCAAGTCTCTGGGTGTGTAGGTGGGGAAGGCTACACTTCACATTTCAGAGCATATGTTGGAGATCCCAAGCTTCGAATGTCTGCTAAACTGCAGTGCAAGTCCGCAGACAGGGCTCTAATGGTCTGTCCAGGGTGCAGCAATGGACGTCACTCGAACAAAGAAACCTAATGAAGGAGAAAGTACACACTTGCTCACATGTTTACTTTCAGCAGCCCTCATATTAGCAGAATGCGGTTCCAGATGACACAAACTGCTCTGCTTTTTAAGAGATTGTTGTTGAAGAAATCGTTTAGCCCTTGAAGAAATCCCTCATGGAGCGGATCAAGCTTTTCCCTACTTGTCACACCACAGTTCAGTTGCGTAGATCTAACGAACTTGCCACGACTGGAGCATTCTACTCAGCACGCACTTTGAGCACTCAATATACCACAAATTAAATCCCACAAAGGGATTTGTAGTTGATGCGAGTTCTGCGAATCTGTATTATTTCTGTCAAATCATGGCATTTAAATAATAAGTTTGTTTTCTCATTACATTTTGTTTAACATTCTATAAATATTCTTCTGTGGAATATTTTAAAAACATGTTCACTAATTCGAAGTTGCGTTATAGGAGAATGTAAGACTTCTGTCTGATAATACTACGTCTAACTATGGTTTTATTATTAGAAGTTTCATTTCTCATGTCCCTAGCCCGTTCCAAACAATTTACACGGACTTGGCGGGGCTTGTTTGTGAAGACCATTCTTATAATCTACTTTCGGTGTACCAGACTTTCTGTTTTGAAAAACAGAGGAAAGTTTTCTTACTATACTTCGTCACAGCTGGTACAGCAACCAATTTAAAAGATGTTACAAGTCATATACTACACATTCACACCCATATACATTTAAGTAAATAATTGAAGAATGTTTGTTTGTTTGGAAGAATGTTAAAATGAACTCATTATTTTTTCAGATCCTGGTTGCAGTGCTGTGGTTCCTGTCCACAGCTCTGGCTGACCATCCATCTCCCTCCTACGGCCCTCCTCCTCCTTCTTATGGACCCCCACCTAAAGCAACGTACGGACCCCCACCTAAAGCAACATACGGACCCCCTCCAAAAGCAACATACGGACCCCCACCGAAAGCAACGTACGGACCCCCACCAAAAGCAACGTACGGACCTCCTCCACCTACGTACGGCCCACCTCCGATGAGTTATGGTCCTCCTCCGATGAGTTATGGTCCTCCTCCTTTACCTCACGGAGGGGAAATTCTGTTGATCCAAGTTGAAGACGGTGGCGGAGGAAAAGGTAAAGGAGGCGGTGGTGGTGGAAAAGGAAAAGGAGGGGGATTGTTTGGCGGAAAAGGGTTATTCGGAGGAAAAGGAAAGGGTGGTGGAGGTGGCGGTTATGAGGATGAAGAATACGAATATGGATATGGTGGCTACGATTACGAAGAGGATAGCGGTGGTAAAGGGAAAGGATTCTTTGACTTTGACTTAATGAAAGGCATTAAAGGAATGTTTAGCAAAGGGAAAGGAGGCGAAGATTATGACTACGAGTATGAACTTCAACCAATTCTGACGTATGGACCTCCTCCGCAATCTTATGGACCACCTCCTATGTCCTATGGACCTCCGCCTGTATCTTATGGACCACCACCACCTCCTCCTAAAGCGTATGGTCCTCCTCCAAAAGCATATGGTCCACCACCTCCTCCTCCAAAAGCATACGGCCCTCCTCCAAAAGCATACGGACCTCCTCCAAAAGCATATGGTCCTCCACCCCCTCCTCCAAAAGCCTACGGTCCACCTCCTGTATCTTATGGGCCTCCACCGAAAGCTCATCCCCCTCCCCCTCCAATTATCCTCATTCCAGTTAGTGAAGGAAAAGGTGGTGGTGGCGGAAAGGGAAAAGGTGGTGGTGGCGGAAAGGGAAAAGGAGGAGGAGGAGGCAAAGGAAAAGGAGGTGGAGGTTACGGCGGAGGTGGAGGAAAGGGAAAGGGAGGTAGCATGTTTTCTGGCTGGTATGACAGTTATGAATCTGGCGGTAAAGGAGGCGGAGGTAAGGGAAAAGGCGGCGGCGGAGGCTACTTGGAATCTATGATGGATTCAATTAAAAAAGCGGGCTCAAAATATGACAAGGCCTTCAAAAATCTTATGAGCCTAGGAAAAGGTGGAAAAGGAGGCGGAAAAGGAGGTGGCAAAGGCGGCGGTGGTAAAAAAGGAGGTATGAACGAAGCCATTCCCATTATCATTTACGGCCCACCACCTCCAGTATATGGACCTCCTCCTCCACCACCCTCATATGGTCCTCCTATGCCCACATATGGCCCTCCAATGCCCACATATGGGCCTCCACCTTCACTTTATGGACCCAAGGCACCTTCTCCATCATATGGTGTTCCACACGGAGGAGGAGGAGGCTTCGGAGGAGGGAGTTTTGGAGGAGGAGGCGGTGGTTTCGGAGGTGGTCTTGGTGGACACGGACCACCAAAGCCCTCCGATATAATTTCCCTTCAAGGAGGTGGAGGCTATGGCTCACAGGGTGGATTTGGCGGAGGGCACGGAGGTCATGGTAAAGGCTTCGGTGGAGGCCACGGTGGAGGATTAGGAGGAGGCCACGGAGGAGGCCACGGAGGAGGATTCGGAGGAGGCCTCGGAGGAGGATCTGGAGGAGGTTACGGAGGAGGATCTGGAGGAGGTCACGGAGGAGGATTTGGAGGAGGTCACGGAGGAGGATTTGGAGGAGGCCATGGAGGAGGAGGATTCGGTGGAAGCAGCTATGGAGGAGGTGGCCATGGAGGAAGCGGTCATGGTCACGGAGGCTTCAGTGGAGGTGGACACGGAAAAGGGAGTCACGGAGGAGGAGGATTAGGGGGCGGATTTGGAGGTGGGGCTCAAGGAAAAGGCTTCGGCGGAGGTCATACAACAGTGACAGAATTTTCATCTGGATATGCTCCCCCTCCAAAAGAAATCTACTCTCCCCCTAGCCAGAGTTATTCTCCTCCTGCAGAAACCTTTCAACCTCCAAAAGGTGGAAGCTTCATTTCTTCGTCACAAGCATCTGGATCCGGATCGATCCACTCCACTGCAGGATCGCTTTCATCTCAATACGGTCCTCCTCCTCCACCACCTCTAAGTACTGGAGGATCAGCTCATTCTTCTTCGTTTTCAAAAGCAGGGCAAAGCAGCATTATTGTTGATTTTGGCAGAGGAACAGCCGTAACTAGTGGATATGCTCCTCCTCCACCAGCAAATGAAGTTTACACTCCCCCCAGTCAGAATTCAATTGGTTTGCAAAACTCGTTTTCTTCAACTATTGGAGGTGACTTCAGTGATTCTGAAGCAACGTACAACCCTCCTTCCGTCAGCTCGGGGGAATTCAAATTCCCAACAGATTCAGCATCACAATCTTATGTTCCTCCATCGGGAAGGCAATTCGGTGCAGGCTCTGGGAGCTTTGGAAGCTCAGCGTCTATACCAAGAGGGCATCGTTTCCAGGTGTCTGATGAAAGTTGTGAAAATTGCGACGTGAATCCTTGGGTGCCAATGCCACCAGTGGCTGCTGCTCCAGCTATAATTTCTCCAAAACGCCCAGCTGCTCCCAAACGACCAGCTGCTCCAAAACGCCCAGTTGGACCATCGTTCAATTATAGGGAAAATATCCCACCAACACCAGAACCTGAAGAGATTTATGTACCTCCCACAAACGTTCCTTCTATTGTTTCCGTTGATACGCCTTCTTCTATTTACGAAGGTCCAGAATCCAACATTCTGAATCAAATCGAGCTTCAACCAACCTTCACTCAGAGTTTCCGTCCTGACGAAGAGTCGAATGAGGTTATCTACCCCGCTGGTCCTGCCCCGCAGTCCGTGCCTTCAGGAGTGTCAGGAGAAGTTTTCCCTCCGGCGCCTATTGACGTTCTCCCGCCGTCGTGAGTACTTTGAAATCTTTCTTTTTATGACCCACGTATCCTGAATAAGTCTGAATTACACCACATGTCTGAGACTTAGTATTTTCGACAGAGAGTAAACGTGACTGGCTGCAACATCTCAACGAAAAATGTCGTTGAAAACTGATTTGCACATTAATGAAAGACTTGCAGATACCAAAATTTGAGTGCACATAGTCGTACATAGCAAACTATCCAGGATAAAAATCTGGAAATAATTTAAGGAACTAGTAACTCAGTCTAAATAAAACATTTCAGGCGATCCAACGAGTGTTTCACTTCATTTTAAACACACAATATTTGTATGCACGTGTCTTACAACGTATTGTGGATTACAGGGCACTGCGATCTACTCACGGCAACAGCATCTCTGACGTCGACAGCAGCGACTTCCAAGGTGTGCTTTCGAACTTGCCTCAACTACCTTTGGAGTCCGAGGATGAGGTCACCCTGTCTGGCAATGTCATTCAGGACGAACTCAGCGTTCATAAGTTGGCTGGTACGAGGTTGTCTCATGGAAGATCACAAAAGACACCAGTGCCAGAGCCCACGAAAGAGTCGCACAGTGAAAATGACCTGTTGCAGACTTATGCAGCAGAGGATTCGCTAACGGGTGTTTTGTCCGGTATGTAGTTCATTAAAATTTTTCTTGTCGAATCCAGTTGCTTCGCCTGGGTCCACCTGGTGGAAGGTTTAAAAGCTCCAAACCTCTGCGGTCTTTTTGGATCCGTTGGCTACGGTATCGGAATTTGGGAGGTCATATAATAAATCCTGCTTATTTTTGTACCTTTTAGCTTCGTTTATTCGACATCGGACTCGGTTTCTGATACCTGTAAAGGTCTCTGAGAAGTCCCAATTGTCTTAGACCTTGTGAACCTTCAGTACATTTTTCGTAGCCTCAACAGCTTCAATTCTTTTCGATCATTCATTTCACATGTATGAAGAATGATTGAACAAAAGTATACCTTTGCTGGGCACAAATGCTTAGTGAACCCCTCCTTGGTTTCTTTTTTGTGCTAAGCTTTTCTTCCGTTGACGAATGATATCACAAAAAAAAGAACTAGAAAAGAAAATAAGCATACATTAAAAATTGCAGCCTAATTAGCCTCATTTACTTCTTGGTTAAGGGACTAGCGAGATGAAAACTCCGCTGTTACCCCCTGATAATTACTGCATCATTTTAAACGTTCATTTTGCGTCGCAATTATATATCCTTATACCTTTATTTACGGTTTCCTTTTCAGTTTGTCGTTAGCCTTCAAAGTGTATTGCCCAGGCTTTTAGAGTTGAGTGATGTGGTTAATCAATGCTTCGTAGATTTCATTCCTACTAATACCATTTAAATACCCTCTCCAGCTTCCCTCGTTTCTTCGCAATATTTACTTATAAAATATACATGTTCCTCTACTTATTAAAAGTATTCTTCCTTATTTTCAAGTTCACTGTACCTGCTTCTGTAGATTGGTAAAGATAAACCTTAGTTTGCTTTTTAAAATAGTATATTTTCAATCATTAAATGATAACACATCTTATTTGCTCATTAAAGTCTTACCCTCTTTGGCTTATTAAAAGCATATCCAAGTTTGCCCTTCAATGGTGTAATTTATTACCCGCAGATACTCCTGTTTTGCCTATGTTCCACAAGTTTTTCCTGAAAACTAATTTTTTACAATTTCGTTAAATGTAATATATCAATGTTACATGCTCATATACCAAGTTTACATAGAAAACAATGTTTTATGTGAATATTGGAGACTTTTGGCATTGATCTGTCACTCGGTTGTGTCGCTATGTTCGTTGCTCACAATGTACGTCTGATACTCCAGGGAATTTCGGAGACATAAAACCTGTCGTGATTTCTGCCGACGAGTTCAGAGCGATCACTGGTGGTCTCAACGACGGCGTCAGCATAAGACTCCTAGGCGAGGTGAGTTTTGCTTTCCGAACTGTTGTGCAATGTAGCAAGAGCAGCAGCAGCAGTAGTAGTAGTACCAGCAGTAGTAGAAGTAGCAGCAGTAGCAGCAGTAGCAGCAGTAGTAGAAGCAGCAGTACTGTCAGTAGTGGTTGTAGTAGTAGTAATAGAAGTAGTTACTGTTGATGTAGTACATAGTAGCGCTTCAGCGAATCGAACTTGTCGCCCCAAAAGAGTAGGGACCATTTAGTACGGACTATATTCAAAACTCCAAGGTACAGAACCAGAGAATCTACGTACAAGGGGCGTTCCCATGCAGAATCCCATGTGCATGGAAACAGCAAGTTAATAATTTAAATAAAGAAAAGACGAAGAAGAGACAGCCAAGTAGGTTGGAGAAGTGAAAAAAATATCAAAGTAGACAGGAAAGACGGGAGTCCCGAAGGCCTATCTGTAGCTGAAGTTACCTATCACTGTCCCCTTGGGGAGGCTAGTCTAACGTACGATAGACAAACCTAATTAGCCTAACCCTATTGCCTTTCCTATGCTCCTTGAAGGAACCTTTTTTTCAACAAATTCAGCTCGAAGGCCTTGTCTCATACTAACTATTCACTACGGCCATTTCTCATCCTGGTCAGTTTCGATTCCAATGTATCAATGAAAAATGATCTCCGAAAAATTCGCCATCATCTTAGCTACTAACCGATACTAGTCCACTAGTCCAACAAACTGAATTATATATTCTACAAAAACTACAGACATCATTTGACTTTAGCGAGGGAAGCTCTGACTCTACAGATACATATAAACTCCCTGGACAAAAAATTAGTCATCTTTTGTCGTTAGAGCTCTTTTCGAGGATGGCAACTGCCGGATGCATCGGGCTAGAACTCTCATTAAATGATATTAGTCAATCAGGATATGTCAGGCATTTAGATTCGCAAGCTAAGTCCTCAGACATGAGACCAATAGAAATTTGTGGGACCGGCACGAACGACATCGATAAGATCGACCACGTATTGCTCCGCACTACGTGATCAGTTGATGCACGAGTTGCTTAAAATCGACTAGGTGTGCATTAGGACACATGTAAAATCAATCCACGCAGAATTGTCCTTTTTTGTGCCCGTAAAGGTCTTACACCACATTAGTAACAGGTGACTGATTTTTTGGTTGAGGAGCTCAGTTTTGCAATGAATATAACACTAATTCGAGTCAGGCGGTCGCATGAAATCAGGATTTTGATTGTTTTTTCCATACTTCCAGGCTCCGAGCGACTTCGATGTGCAGCAGCTGAAGAGGTATTGTGTTCATTTTAGAGTTCGTGGCGGTCACGTCTCTTCTGTCTTCTTATTTACTCTAACTTTCACGTGTACAAAGTACGATAACGACTAACCCTCTCATGAACTGTACAGCCCCTGCATGGAATAAAATATTAGTTTCTTATAGAGTTACTTCAACTGAATTAATTAAAAAGAACATCCAGCTTACCCTAAACGTTTATTAACAGTTTGAATTGCAATTTGAACAAAAATGTTCTGCAATTTATTCAACATTATTGAAGAATACGCCAGGGAACAAATCTGGTGCACATATTAAACCAACTATAAATAAACCCTCTGACAAAACATTTTAGTGAAGATGAACGTTGCACGAACGGAAGTATCATGTACATATAAAATTATGGTATGTTTATTGAAATGACTGCACAAATAACCATTCTGTAGAGTGCACCGCAGTCAAAAATAATCAGCTGATGTACATACAACTGTATTCTAACATTGGTCCGTCAATCCTGCAGGTCTTCCAGGCCTCTAGATAGCGCAGGGCTCGGCAACTTTGGCATGATTTTTTCCTCTGTCGACCCCATCTCGCTAACTACTGATGACGACAAGTCCGTAGTGATCACTAACTCGCATGACATGCCTGGCTCCACGCAAGCCTTCGCAAGATCTAGAACGCTTCGTTCCAACTTGTCTTTCGAAAAGTCCCCATTTTATTCAATAGCAAATTTAATCTCCGATCGAATTTTGGAGACTGATTCGGAGGATGCTGACCTCGGAGAACAAACAACAAAGTTCTTGCGTAAAAGGGGGAAAGAATTTTATCTTGATATCTTTCCGCCGTTAGCCGAACCCAAACTACGAGAAAGCATTGCGATGTCTCAACGAAACAACAATTTTCTTCGTCATCCCTCACAGCATTCAAATTTCATGCCATCGAAAAGGGATAGGCATTTTTTCGCAGCCCGTCCTCAGTCGACCAAATTCGCCAATGAAGTTCACACCCGCAAATCCAAGTTCGTTCCCAACGGGGGCTGGATGCCGGCTTTGAGGCACTCAATTATAGACATCAACAATCTGCATCAGGGTAAGTTCACCCCAAAGTCAAAATCCCCTTTGCTTCGAACGTCGGTATGGAAACCAACGGCTGTTAAGAAACCAACGGCTGTAAAGAATCCAACCCCGAGCAATAATCTTTTTGAATTCGAAGAGTACCAGGACATTTCCCCAAACTTCAAGCGCGGACTTGGAAAGAAAGAAATTTTGAATCTACATAAAGACCCAAAGTTGGAGGCTGGAAATGCTTACTGGCCTTTACTCAATAGTTCTGGAGACGACCCGCTGCTGTTTGTGGATTATAACGTGTCTCAAAATGCCTCCAAAAACGGGACAGAGAGCACGGAGTTAGAGGGAGATCCTGAGGAAGAAATTGAGAGCACATCGTCCGCTGCTGTCACTTTACCTCCGTTGCCTATCGTGTACGTCAAAAACTCCTCAATAATGATTGGATCGGGCTTCAATTATTCCAAGATTGATTACCAAGGGACAACGATTTCTTCTCTGAATGCTCCGCCGGTAATATATCTTCAGAATTATATCGTACAAAACAAACAGAAAAAAATTGCAGTGCCCATCGATGACACCAAATTAAACGAAATTATACTAATGACTGAAGATCAAATAGAGGCTCCGAACACTTCATCTTTAATTTTTATGGATGAAGATGAGTCCCCACCATCCGAAGACTTGTTCTACATCAACGATGACGATGAAGTGAAGGTAGAGGATCTCTTCGTCCACGATTTCGGTGAGGATGTCCAGATCGATGAGGCAGGCGAGGGAGCAAGCGGCTCCGCTCTCGTAAGCGACAACGAAAAAGGTGTCGGAAGTAATAACTATACGGAGGGGAGTGAAACAATTAATATCGAGGAAAAGAGAAGGTCTCATTCCAATAAAATTGAGAATATGAGAAGTTCTCTAAATTATACTTCCATTCAGGAAAATACCGATGAAATGTTAGAAACAAACAACGATAGATCGGGAGAAACTTCAGCGGATGACATAAAAATCATAGAAAATACAACAACAAAATCCCCATCTATGACTGCGGTTGAAACGAAAAATGTAACCAAGAATAGTGAGACCACTATCCTGAAAACGCCAAACATTGATGATTTTCCCACCTCAAATATTAAGTTAAGAGAAATGGAGGGTGAGGATTCTGATAATACCGTGGATGTGAACAGCAGTGCCTTTTCGGGCCAGTTAATCAAAGCACCTATAAACCTACCAACTGCCTATTTGAATGAATCATCGATTGTTGCTCTTTATTCAAGCATCATCTCGGACATAATGAAGACTTTGCTCAATACTGCTGTCACTATCCCTACCACAGAGAGTCCTTCGACGAGTCCTGGAGCTACACTCACGTCCATTTCTATGACCCCGATCGTAAACAGCTCTTTCCAGGCAGTACAGGTCGAGGACAAACTGCTTCCCGACTCGTCACATGAGCCCTCAAAAGAAAATATCATAAGAGACTTCGCATCTCTGTACAAAATAGCTTTCGAAAACACGCCTCCACGAGACTCCGTTACTGACGCTGCAGAGGCTGGAATATCTACTGATGATATTTTCAACATTTCGCTTCCGGTTAAGACGAGTGAGGGAACATCTCCTGCAGATTTTACCAGTTCGCCGACTCCATCAATTAATACAAACGATGCAAGTACAATGACCCTGGCAGATATTTCAAACCTTCTCTTCGGCGATAACAATCAGCAAGAAAACTCCTCTACTGTTACAATAGAAGATGACTCTGAGCACAGTATTGATACTTTAATAGCGCTTTCCCATTTTTTCAACAGAATGGCTCAAAAATCCTCTTCATCTGAATCACAAGCACCACTTTTGAAGAATCCGGAGAGAGATTCCGTTCCAATATCCCTCGCAGACACAGAAGACTTACCACTCAACCAGCAAATCGAGAAGCCACGGCAGCGGCCGGTATTTGTGACACCGAGAGCAGATCAGAGAAAATTCAGTTCGCTATTTCCAGAGATTTCATTCGTAACTAACGAGGATGATCTGCTAACGAGTTCTTCACGCACGACGACCAGCAGGCATGCCATTCCAACTGCAACATCTCAGTTTGACAAGAATGATTTATTCAACATAGTGTCCAGGGCTGGACCAACTTTGAAAGCATTCGGGAAAACCTCAAATAAAGATAGTCCTGAAAATTCTGAACAGTTTGATCATATCGAAACGTCAACTGAAATTATAGAAGCTCCTCAAAGAATGTCCGAGGAGTTCTATATCGTTCCAAGATCAATACTTCACTCCATTGTAAACAAAACAGTACTACGACCACTCGCTCACCAGCACAATGTTACTCAACTGAGGGTATCAGGGAAGTCAAAAATTCAAAATCGTGTTTTAAGTTTACCCGAAAGAATGTTGAAAAATACCACGTTGAGTATACCAATGAGAAACGAGCCCAAAGTCAAATCGGAGCTTAGAAATAAAAATCGCAGTGAGACTATGCACAATTTTTTTCAAGCAAGTGATGGATCCAAAACGTTAATCCCGTTCCAAAGGTTCCGTGTTACAGATGGAAAGGAAGTTACAGACGGACTCGGGGATCGCAAATTCTTATCATCAACAAGATCAGGAGAGACCGACACAAAGCGCTGGGAGGCGGTTATTCCTAACTCATCGACTGGAATGAAAAAACAAGGAGGGGTGACCGATGCGAAGCAGTTGCACGATTCGCCACAAGTTCTTCAAACGACGATAATGGGCGATAGTAGCAACTCCATCTCCTCCATGAAGCAGGTCGATGAAGACAATTCTCTGTGGACGGTGTCTCCTACTAGTGGTACAACTCCCCTAAATTTAAAGCATTCAGAGTGGTCTACAAACAAAGACTCAAAACAGGAAAATGAAGAAATAAGGCGAAAAGCAGAAGAGCTTGGGAATGAAGAAATTACTCGAGAAACAACAAAAGAGCTCGAGAACGAAGAAAACACTCGAATTACGGAAAAGTTCAGGCTCCCTGTCAGTCAAACCTCATCTTTCACTATTCCAATTAACGAACAAGATGTTCCTCAAATTCTGGAAGAACCTGGGTATCCAAGCTACCCGAGCGTTGATGACGTTTCGACTTCCACAGTTCAAACCTTGAGGCAGACAATGCCGGTCCACGAACTGACGTCGTCCGAGTGGTTCACGCCTCAGCCGTTCGATGAGAACCAGACACACGCCCTCCCATTCTACGTTGTCGTCCCTAGCCCTGCTGTGACTGATATCGCTAATTGAATAGCCATGACTTTTCAACGCGACAAACTCTAAAAAAAATTAGGTGTGATCGACAGTAAATTTCATGGTTTCTTATCAAACTCCGCCATTGCTGTGGGCATTACCTAAGAAGGTGGAATCTTTATTAATTGTACATTTTTGCATCCTTTGCTTATGCCACTAACAAAACACTCACCTATGACTAACAATCTCTCGCTCGACTAACTGGTTGCTGCTTATCCTCTCATCAAATGGATCTATTTTTAATTAGTAAGTATGCGCTAAGTAATGAAAGTATAGCATCTACGATGCAGTATTCTGAATTTTGAGGGGATACTTCACATGAGTTTAAATGATATAACCTTTATTTCGTGTATGTAAATATGAAATTAACCTCAAAATATCTCACACGATATTTTTTTCAGTTTGATATCCGACTCGAGTGCTGGAGTGGAGATCACGAGCAGCAACCAACAGACGTACACTCCCCCGAGTCCGCCAGTTTCACCCCCCGCCATAATTTCTCCAGAACCACCAGTCGTAATTTCTGCGGAGCCGCCAGTTGCTCCCACGTACCAACCTCCGGCCGAGACAGTCACCTCTTCTGTGGCTCAAACAGTAGAATCCTTCAACCAAGCTTCTAACATCCACAAACTTGAGCCTACCTTCGTCAACAAGAACGTCGAGTTCTCCCAGCCTCAACTTGTACATTCCAGCCAAGGCAACCCGAACCCACCCTCTATTGTATCGTTATCTCAACCCCAAATCCTGAATGTGGGTCAACCGCAGTTCCTGGGTGCCTCGCAATCCCAAGGAGATGTATATTCTGGAGACAATTCTCTGGGCTTCTCCACAGGAGGCAACGGTGAAGGGTCCTTTATTCCTGAAATTCTTCTGAGGCAGAAAACAGGAAGGTCTACAACAGTCGGACAGCCATCTTTCCAAGGACAATCGTTCGGGCAGCCCCAGTCCAAAGGGTCAGTTAGCTTATCGGAACCCCAAGTGCTATCCGTGTCTCAGCCTCAGGTTCTTTCCATTTCGCAGCCAGAATCTAGCGTGCGGTGAGTGATCAACATTCCCAGCAGACTTTTGCATTGTGAAATTAGTCTTATGTGTTTTTACAATAATTGATTAAGTGAGAGGCTAAGCAGAGGTAGTGTGTTATTCAGTGGGTGCAATCGCGATATCGAGACATGGAGTTCAGAATATATAGAAGTTACATTTTTCACAAAAACATGTGCAAAATTGAACAATTACATTCGCAGCTACCGCATTTGGGTACTCAGAGGAAAAGTCATGCAAAAGCATTACAAATACATGATATTGTTCTTAAGACTTTTGGTAATTGATTTTTTAAACTTCACCGCCAGCTTTTCACGAGATTGAGAAAATTACTACATAGGTTATGAGGAAACAGCCAGCGAACAAACGAATATCAATCTCTACTTGAGTGAAATCTACTACCGAAAAGTAAATCGTTAGAAGGCAGTAGAATTTCATATTTAAAAGAAGTTCAACGGAAATATTTGGAGAAAATACCATTTTACGAAATTCGCTCTAGAAAACGTATAAAAAAATACACTCAAGCAATCCTTATAAAAAATCCTCACTTGCAACACTTACAGGCAATACGCCTTGAACCACTTATACGAGTAGGCAGTACGCTCTAGGAACACTTATGAGGAACACGCTCTAGGAACACTGATGAGGAACACGCTCTAGGAACACTTACTGGAAATTCAGCTCGACTCATACACATTGAGTGAGGAACATTTTTGGCTGCTCTTTTTTGTCATATCTTCCATTTTATTTTCCAGTAATGGGGGCAGTTACATTTCTCGCTGCTTGTTAATGACTCACTAAACTGAATAAAAAGGTCTCCATGAGGTGCATTTCTCAAAAACAACAGCCAAAACCTTGCAAAATGATGGAACCGTCAAATTGAGTTATTATGCGCAATAATTTCGGGCACCTTTTTAACTTTTTGCATCGAAGTTTTCGAATAAATTTGATTTACATCATTGCCTGTGGAAAATATTACATTGGTTTTCATGCAACGTTTTCGTCAACCATGTTTGAACGGGATTAGTTACAAAATCCAAACACTACACGTATTTTTCGAACTTCAAAAAATTATTAGGAATGAATTTTGAGAAAATCCGCGTTTGTGCAAGATATTTTTGATGAATTATTTCATGTGGGAATTACAAGGCTCACATAAGTACAACACTCATAAGTACGAATATCATCACCCGATTGGTTTCATTTAGAGATGGGAATATCCCTCTTAATTAATATTCATACGTAATACTTACATTAACATCGTTGTCAGAACAACAAATTTGTCCTCTAACGTACTTACTGTCTGCACAGTTTAACGATAATAACCAAATGGTACTAATTCGACAGGGGTGAATTGCTCCTGGAAAATCTGGTGCGTTCTCAAAATAATACCGATTTTGTAACTAACAAATCATTTAATTATGGTATATTGTAAGAACTACGGGAAGAAAAACACTATCTAACGACGAACAAAATTTGAATATAAGTACCTTGTTTACATAAGCATATTATTTCGTTTTACAGTGCATGGAAAATTTTCACGCAAGCACATTTCTGGTAACGTTGAGATGTGATCATGGTGCGGAGCTCCTGAACGTTGAGATAGCATGTTACCTCGGATCCCCAGCATGTTACACGTGCACAACATTGTAGTGTGTTTTGCCGGGACACTATTCAGTTACGCACCGTTTGAGCTTGGTGGATAATCGGACTTCCACGGTATTTGTGTCTTTCCTTTCCTTAGCATACAGCCACACGTTATGTGCCAAATATCTGGTAAGGCTCAATGTACTAGTAGTACCAAAAAGTTTCGAATAATTTTTATAGTCGCTTCAAGGCATTGAAAGTTCAAACTCTATAGTTGCGCGAGTAACATTGTCAAAGTATTGAAGAAAACAGCTTAAAAATTTACATAACTTCAGTTTGTTTCGTGGAGCATCCCGCACTAAAATGCGTACGAGTACTTAGCCATATTGCTGGGCATATTTTTCAGATTTGAAAATCCAAAATTATCCGGAAGTAAATTTCGACGATAAAAAATGGAAATTAGAAGCCGCTGCGTTTCATCAGTATTCAAATACTCACTAAAGCGCTTAATTCTTTCTAGTTGTCTGATTCAACAAAAACCTGCCGCAAAACTTCCCACCAATTCCTGTGAGCGATTTAGTGGTTAACCTTCAACTGCACCTTGCATCGTTCATGATACACGTCTCTGATATAACATCGTCCGTAAGAATTACCTAAGAATAATTTTTGGTTAGCCCTTTGAGTATTGGGCGTATAAATAGTTTCCGAAATTTGTTCACTGTTTGGTAGGTTTGACGTATCGAGTAGAAACTGAGCTGAGAATGAGGTGTCTCTGTAGGACCCAAAGGGTTAACGTTCAGAGATATTGGTGCACTGGAGGGTTGATTTCAATGTGGCAATGACGGTCAGGGTACTGCATGTTCACGTTGTTTCTGCATGTCACCCTCAGCCAATTGCAACCCGACTTCGTGACGCACGACCAGCAGTTTGGACTGCAACAGCAGCAACAACAGCAACAACAACAGCTCCAGTCCTTTGACAACCACAGCCCCTCTTTCCAATCCATCCTTCAGTCCGTTGACGTGAGAGACGATCTGAAAACATCTAAGGACTCTTCAATCAGTCAACCGCTGCCTATATTCTCAAACGGCAACAGTATTAACAACGAAAATAATAATTACGCAAGAGACCAGCTCTTGTCAGGATCAGACAACATCGCCCAATCCCAAGTTCAAGTCAGTCTTCCGCCTGCTCAAATTGTCTCACAGTCAAGTATCAGTAACACCGGAGGAGAAGTCCGAGACCGCGGAAGAGCAATCATACAAAGAGGTACGCTCGTTGGAAGCACCATCGGAGAAGTTATCAACCCAATGATGATGGGGCCCACGCAAATTCGAGCAAATGATAGCCCGTCAGGAGGAAGAAATAACCAAGGATCAGGTGGTCTCCATTCTCAGATCTTCCAGTCTGCCAACGCACAGCAGTTCCAACCAAACTCCCAGTTCATATCCAGTAATTCTCAACGATTCCAATCAAACAACTTCCAACAGTTTGAGTCCGATGAAGACCAACGGTTCCAGGACACTCTGCGCTTAAATAATTTAGGACAATCTTCTTTCATTGGGTCGTCTCAAGGGACACCTGGCCAACCAGAGACGCTTTCAGTGTCGAACCCACAGGTCATTGGAGTCAGCTTGCCCCAGCAGGTGTCGGTATCATTCCCAAGAATAGTGGCACCTAACAACCGCTTCACAGTCCAACACGACAATGATGACCTCAGCGAGGAGGAAATCGAGCAAGAGCAATTACTGCGATTGAGTCGATCACAAGGGACTTCGCAATCAAACCAAGTTAATTCAGTCGCTTCAAAAGGCAGAGAAGAGACCAAGGGGTTGAGCAGCCTTGAAAAAATGTTAGAAAATTCGTTCGCACCAGACACTGACCAAGATTCAAAGCTGCAACCTCCAGCGAGGCAACTGAAAACTCCTGACATGAGCTCCCTTCCTTTAGAGAAATCTGCTGATGATTCTTCCTCGCCTGTCTTTCCTCCTTTCTCTGAGCCTAGTCCCCCTAACCAGCAATCTCCGACCATACAAAAAGCAATCCTCAAGTAAGTGACTCAAATGACGCATGACCCTCTACAGTAGGGTGAAAATATGCAGTGAACTTTATGGGAAGAATTAATTTACATGATAATAGCCCTCATGCTGTGATGAGAGATCAGTTTAAAATTTTATCTACGCTCATATATCTGCTCCTTAACCCAGTGCAATAAGTGCTCAATTATTAAAAAAAAACAATCTCAAATAAAAGTGCCTTGAATTTCTTATACAAGGAAATAAAAATAATTAGTGTAAAGAAAACTTTCGTGTAGATGAAAGTTCTGTTGCTATTTTATTTGCTAGGTAGAGCATCTGAAAAATCCCTAAACTTTCCAAAAACAAAAGAAAAATTTGTAAAAGTGTACATCTTTCCACTAGCCTAAAGAGAAGTAATTTGTTTAGGTAGGCGTAATTTTATGTGACAGCGTTATTTAGTATCTGAAATAATTGAAACAACATTCTTGACTGATATTTATCGCACTTCTGAAGTAGGAATGACTGATGCCCTGGCACAACCTACGTAAGACTTGACCCAGTTGTTTTCCTGTCGTTCCTGTGGACTGCTTTGACTGTGCCCTCGTGTACGCTAGAGGTCTCTCTTCACGGTCTCTCTTTCCAGTTTCAGCTCTACCGGTTCACAAGTGCCGTTCGAGGGCTCCCTCATCGAGTAAGCATCGTGACATGCTACAGTTACCTTGCATGAAACTTTTGTTCACATGCTGAATTCTTCTTAGGCTTAAAAGTAAAAATATACGAAGAGTTTTTCAATGCTGTATGCGGATATAAGATCTAACGAATCTGCCAAAACAAAGACGAACGGATTCCCTTGAGAAAATTCTAAGTTTCAAATCTTACTTACGCATGGATATAGACAATTTGGCCTAGATATCTCTGTAACCATACTTCTTACTCGTCAACCCTACGAATCCATTTATTAGCGTTGAAATGTGTTCGATTCGATAATCAAAATTTTTCCAACAAAAAACGTTATACATCCAGAATAAACTATATCGTTTCATCATTTTCTACTAGCACAGCTGAGGTAAATTAATTCAATTGGCACTGAACAAAAGTTTTCGTAAAAAACAGGCGTAAGAACTTCATTTCGATACAAAGCTTATTATCACCCATTTTTGTCCAGCAGTGTGACAGCGATATCGTTTGCAATCCATTTGCAGCGTTAAATTTCAGAAGAATTCTCAAATCCATCTGAAATTGCCTGATGTCATTTCTGCGAGACTCAGCATTTCCCTTGAAAGGAATACCTGGATGAGCAGAGTTAATTTTGTCCAGTTCATCTGATGCTTACTAATTACACCATTGAACGAGGGAAGCGTCCCTGCTTGCTTCTATTTAACAGTCAATGTTGCCTGTCGGCATAGTAACCAAGTAGAACTAATCAACACGGTCAGACATAACATCACGTTGCATAGAAGGTGCATGCGGTACTGACATTTCTATGACGTAAGACTTAACCGACGTGACTAACTGTCCTTCAGAGCCCATGCTGAACTTCACATATTTAGGGACTATATGAGTGAATATCATGTTCTTCAGGACTGGCGATAACACTGTTTTCACGCTTGCTCTGAAATAAATCCAATGAAATATTAATTGCATGTCTTCCACAGAGGTTCGAGCTTCTTAGGCACCGTGAGCTTACCGACGAGGGTCACGCAGCGGCACCGCAGCAGGGCTGTCCAGGAAAGGTGAAAATATTTCTCATCTTAGTACTGCAGCGTGGCGCATTGCAGGCTAGCGAGAGATCGTGGCTTAATCTTGGTATCCAAAATTTCATCGGCAAGCCTTGGGGCTTAAGTTTCAATTCATTGGTACATCATCAGAGTGTAGAGTGAAGTTTATTCGCATTTTGATCTGTAGTCTAATGCAGGGCAAGATTTCGAATTCATTCACAATTATTGCACAGGTTCTAAAAAGTTTAATGCCCTTTTAAAAACAGCGCATCATAACAAAAGAGTTGTACAATTGAAATCGAGAGAACAGCTGCAGCTGCAAGCCTTATCTTGAATTTGACAGATCGACTTTGTGTTATTAGACATTATGAGATACAGGTACAAAATTAAGTAATATCATTCACTGATCAGTCGGAAAAAACCTGAATGGTGAAAATTATAATAAACGAAATTGAACTGTTAACCTTTGCAAACTTAGACAGAAATTCAAGAGCGATTTTAAGTTCACCTGTCAGTGAGGGCAGTTATGGGCAAATGAGACAGGCGAAATTACTATTTTATCCAGAGAGCATTTTTTTCATGTTAGTGAACGCCACATTGTTTTAACGAATATCTTTATGCCTGACTTGTTCGCATGATCGCTGATTTGATGCCGTTGGTGTCGAACGTTTCCATAAAATAAACGTTCGATTGTAGGTAGTCTACATACTACCGAACCGGTAATGAATAGTATATTTGAGCCCAGTATTGTGGTCACTTAATCATTACTGGGAAATTCCATGTGTAAAAGCAATTTTATATAGAATTTTTATTTTCTCTGCATAATAGGGTTCAATCACCGGTACGCGTGAGATCGAAGATTGTGAGATAAACCAAGCTAGTTTTGTAATAATTTCTTTGTTTTAACATCCCCGTCGTATCTGTAGAAAGTAATTGGAAGGTTCGAAAATGACCAAATCTAAAGATCTTGCGTTCATATTTCACCAATTCTGCACATCATCACTTCGGAATAGATTAATTACTTACGAAATAAATGCAACGCATTCCTCGTCTCCTTAGTTTTGTTGCAGCTGGAGATTTTTTATCACCCTTTACGAATAGCTGAGGAAATCTCGAAACGCGGTTTGACGCCATTGAACAATTTAGTAATTGGTGAGTGACCAATTTTTCAGTCAATCAATTGATTGATTAGTATCACCAGCTACTTCCAGAAAGTAGTTATAAAACTGTAATTTTGTACGGAAATAATCGTTGGCTGTCTCAAGCATAAAATCTGTCATTGGCGATGCTTGAAAGCAATATTGATCTATTGGACATTGAGAAAGGATTGATGAATTGACTTAACCCTGCGAAAAAATATCGCTCCACAGAGCATGCTGTCAACAATCTTAGAAGGTTCAACTACACTTTTTCAAGCCTATTTGCTCCAAGTAAAATTGAAATGAAGCCATATCATTTCTACAATTTCACGTAGTTGATCGATATTCGTTATTTGATGCAAATTCAATTTAATTAAGACAATATACCTAGAAAATGCATAGATTTTATGTCTTGAAATATTGTGAACCTTAATTTTGAAGAATAAATAGGTTAAAGTTAGTTCACGTAAGAAGTTTGACAAAGAGAACCTCACCCATACCACATCCTTCTCATTAACCCCTCGAATGACGTCACTAACCCCTCATGAGTATACAACCTGGACCTGTGAAGCCTGAGCGTCTCTTCAAGTTCGCAGCAATTACTAACCCGAGTTTGGATTGGACTAACCCCAAGAAGATCTACGGGCTGAATCTTACACAATCCTCCGTCATTTTTCAGCTCGAGATTGCCGGCCGATTTGAGTACTTCTTCAAGTACGACATCAGAAAGCCAGCAAAGCCCCAATAAGTTGAGCTTCCAGCCTCAATCTCCTACAAAATCGTCACAGAAACGAGTGAAATCGATCAGGGTGACAACATCGACTAGTGCGAGAGTTTCTGAACCTCCAAGGTCCTCATTATCTAATTCTCCAGAGCCGAGCATCCAATATGAATCTCCTGGCCAGCGCGTCTTCTTTGACATTGGACTTCCCGCAAGTGATTCACAAAGACCAACTCGAACCATCACAAGTAACAGAGGAGCAGGTAATGCTTTGTCAGAAGACAAGGAAATTAAGGATGAGGAATATGAGCAACGACTCACTACCCGAGTTTCAGCTCAACTCATTACAGTAACCGACAAACCTACTGAACAGGCCCTCACTACATCTGGGAAAGAACTAGAAACTTTGTCGGTACAAGGCACACCTGCCACAATAAGGACGACAGTAAAAACTACTACTATCCCGATAACAACTTCAAGACCGCCTGTTCTACTCGACCTTACTGCAATACAATCGAAGGACGACGATGACGATAGAAACGCCGCCGAAGAAAACTCGACAGAAAGTTTCACGACGACTTCACGACCAATTCGATTTCGACCTCTCGTACGACGACCTGGCGTGCGTCGTCGACGCGTGAGACCCGTTAATAAAGTGTCTAACTTTAATCCCAGGAGTCGTGGTGGGAATAAGAATTTGAAGAAGGTTTCCCCTTCCGCTTTCGAAATTACTGCTGCAACTGAAGTTACGACTAAGTCATCTAGTACTACCGCTTCCATTTACGAACGTGCGAAACTCTTAAATCCGGAAGACATTTTCGAGAGAACCACTGACGAAAAGAAACCGTCAGGTTCAGAAAGACCAACGTAAGTAGTTGCGTTCTAAAACATACAGACTCGAGCTTAGAGCCGACAAATGGGGGACCGATGAAGTTTGACTTGTATAATTTCATCATTTTAGAATCGAAATTTTGACAGAATGGTGACAGTTTCTATCGTATTCCAGTATGTGCAAGTAAGAAACTTGTTTAGATGCGTATTTTTCGTGAAATTAACTCATACTCTTACGTGTTCTATGCAAACTTGTAGTAAGACTTATCTTTCACTTCGGATCAATGGTGGCCACGATCATAGATAGTCTATTACTGAAACTGTACTCTGACAACTGTATCAACATCGTTTCATTTTCTATTTACTTTATCATTGCTGAGAAATTCCAGGTGTACAAATATTTTCAAATTGAATTTGGATTTGCAGAGCAAAATATGGTTCAATCACCGGTATGGTAGATGAAGCTCGCCTTATATTAACATTAGGGCCTAAATTTTAAAATATGACGAGCTTTTTCTCAAATTATAGATTGCTCTTGAGAGATTAGTAGCACCACGTCTTGGAAAAACTATGGTTTCAGAGCATATGGCTTTATCCCTTCAGAAATTCACGTTTGGATTGCTTTTCAATACCTCGATGCCTCCTACGATCATATTTGCGTGGACCAAGCGAATAGGCAATTCCAATTCGTCCACAGCGCACAGCAAACAATGGTTTCATGGCACATGGTTTTATCTCTCTTTAACCATTTAAGGACTTTGGTCACTAACAGTGGACATAAGAAATAATATAGACGAGCCATAAATTTCTAGCGTTTCGTGCAAAATCACAGTGAATGTGCCCACACGTGCACAAAACGTGAACGACTATTTATTCAATATTACGGTCGTAAAAGTAAAAATGAACAGGCCCACATAGGGCTGAACTCATGTTTGATTGCTTTCATGCCCACGATGTCTGTTCTGATCCCATTTCCACGTGCCGAGTGAATAGCCATATTCAATTTCGCCCAGAGCGTGGGGCAAACAATGGTTTCATGACATACGGGTGTCTCTCTTTATAATCATGTTGGATTACTCTAAGTCCCTGATGCCTGTTTTGATTCCATTTCCGTGTGCCGAGTGAATAGCCATAATTCTATTTCGCCCACAGCGTGAAGGGCACGCGGGTTTCAAGCACCACGAGCTCCACCAGCCCAGGTCACATCAAAGGGATTAGTTATGCATCGGACACCGACTCAGGGATACCCTTTGGAGACCGCATAAGCCCCAAAAGAACCGCCAAAGCCAATACTAACACTGGTAACTAACCCATTGGCTTTCCTTGAATGCATTCGAAAAATATGCTAGATACCCTTCCTTAAAGTATCTTAAAATAAATTTCTAAAATTAAAATTTTCCCACCCAAGCATCCGATTAGAGTAAAGCCTTGTTAGCGTATGGTATATCTGTACGACTCACTTAAACCCGCATTATTCTTGGAATAAAGTAGTGACCTGCATGTTTAACATTAACACGCACGCTTCACATTCATCAAACCTATGATAATATGAATTACCGTAAACGATCCTAATAAAACAGGAAGCATTAACTCTCCATTAACCAATCGATTATTCGCAGGCTCAACATCACTAACCTCATCGGATCCAAGTACTAACCAAGCTCGCTACAAATCTAATCATGGTAAACACAACGCCCCTGGAATTCGTACTCTAACTAATCCTTCTTCTGAAATTCTGCGGAGAATAACACAGCTTTTGCCTGCTGCTTCTTCTGCTTCATCCTCCCCACAGATCAGAGCCTCCAGGATGGCCGGTACGAGTTCTAAGCATAAAGAGTTAAAGCCTTCGGACGAGAACGAAAGGCCACATTTCAACGCATGGGGCCTTGAATCTCCAGATAAAGTAAGCCGAATTAAGAAGACAAATGCGATTGACTCGACGCAAAAATTACGGTCTGTTCAGTCGCTAAAGCTTACGAGGAACACTCCTCCCACAACAACGATCTTTTCGTTTATCACTTCGAGTCCGAGCCCGTGCAGTGAAGAAAGTACCACGACTCCTGAGCCACCTTCATCAACATCCACATCCACATCTGTGTCCATGTCCTACACAACAGTGTTGGATAAGGCCAAAGTGACGACTGTTCTCAACACGGACCATTTTCTGCTGAGCAAGAAAAGCCGTGACGGCAAGAACTTTACCAAAGCTTTAATTCTGAGCCTGCAGCCCCCAGACATCACACCAGTGGTCAGTACAACGAGAACAAGCTTGCCTTTTGAATTTTATAGTCGATCAAATACGGTTAAAAACAGACAAGTTAGACAGTCATAAACTAGACTTGAGGTGCTGGTATACAGAATCCTAGAGTCTAGTTTGGAGCGAGTTGGATTAAACAAGGAGAGAAATAGAAACTAAAATTAAAATGCCCGTACTTAAATTATTACGGTCATCACAGAAAAGTCAATCTTTGTAGAAACCCAGGACTGAAATGAAACTTGGTAGCCTGACGTGAGACCTCCACCGCGATTAGTTTTGTACATAGTCTCTAGCGAATATTTATCTTCCAAAGAGTGACGAGTTCTTGATTTTGGAAGTGTTGGTAATTATCTAGTTGTAAGAGTTACTTAATTTGTTCTAAAGATGACGAGGCAGTAAATGTTATTCACTGCACTCTCGCTCAAATCGAGTAGATTTTATGCAAAGATGTGCGCATGCGACTGTGCGATTGAGCTGCGAAGAAGTTTTCATCGGGTGTTAAATTTTCAGCGTTGCAGTGTAACCTTATTTCACTGCTGGTATTGGAATGTAAATCAAGCAACTTGCGCATAACATGCGGTAGCGCATAGCTGAGAAAAAAAACGAATTACTTTGTATCGAAATTCACCTGAATATTTGACACAGACTATTTTCTGTGTGTGTCAAGTTGCTTTGAACCATTTAATTGGTTTGTACTTTCGCTATGCGAAAAATTCAAAAAGTTACCATTTAATTTAATTATATCATGGACAATTCCTTTTTACTTATAACATGGCCATTGTTTGTTAATGTTTTGTTACCTGTATTTTACTTTCGTTACTTCGCTCAAATGTTTGTTATTGAAGTTATTGCTAATTGTTTGAAACTTGTTGCAGTTCGTCGCGTAATGCAAAAGAATTTTGTAAATAAAGTACAAATTCACAATGTCGGTTTTATTTCCAGGCCTTGAGTGATTTTGGTAAGGTTAAGGATGACAAAATGATGATGTAGGCCAGAAAGTGACGTTGTTATGATCACAAGTAAAATGCTGCGGACAAGAATGGTATTAGCGAGGGAGTCAATGCAAGGTTCGCGCAAGGAGACGATGTAGCAGCGCTGAGTGTTAGACCTTTTTTGTAATTCAAGGCTTACCATGGGAACTCGAAAACCTTTCATTAGAACGTGATTTTCCCATAAGGGCCTTGAATTTTGGGCACTATAGAACGGAAGTGTAGTGGGATAGAGCAGTGAAATACCAGCGAGTTCTGGTTCAAGCGTTTTCCAGAAACTGTGGTCCAGTACAAAATACAAAGATAACTGGAAGTCTAGGAAATTCGTACACATAGGAAATGAGGTCGTCGTTCCACACGTAATACAAGAAACAATTTCTACTTACAAGTCAATGTTTTCATTTAATGAAAATATTCGATGATTGATTTTCTTCAAAAACAGAATATCTCTGAAGAATTAACAAACACGTCACACCGCTTAAGGAAAATGCATAATATTTATACACAGTACATATAGACGAGTTCAAATTAGACTCGGCTTCTTGAGCTCGATAATTAATCGGAAAAATTAATTTTTCCATTGGATTCTTTTTTAACTTTAATTGAAATACATGATGTATTACCCACCAATTTATTATCGGAGCCAGAGAAGATGAGTTCAACAAGGTTGAAATTACTACGATGATGTGAAAAATTGAAAACCAAAGATAATAAATATGTATTTTGTTGAACGTATTTGAGTAGGAACCTACGACAGCGATGAGCGGAACATCAAAGTTGTTCTAGTAGAGCCTAAATTACAACAGAACTGAAGCTACGATATTCCATTCAACTTGCGAGTCTAACTTAGGGGGGCACCATCAGGTACGTCGAGTCCTCGAGGTGAGCTCTCCAGGACAACCAATGTCCGGGAGCCGATTTATTTCCAGCAAAGCCTTACAATATTCCTGGGAGTCTCAGACTCCTAACGGTCCACTAAACGCCGCCATTTTCTGACACATTTATGGGTGATTGTTGTTAAAAATGTTTATAATTAACTTACACCACTTCCAAAGCCTTAAACACTGTTACGAAAAATATT
This sequence comes from Orchestia grillus, assembly GCA_014899125.1. Lineage (NCBI taxonomy): Eukaryota > Metazoa > Arthropoda > Malacostraca > Amphipoda > Talitridae > Orchestia > Orchestia grillus. The sequence continues at coordinate 1,787 of VOMN01118615.1, read as the reverse complement.
CACTTTGCGAAGAAAATTTATTCACCTAACGATTTATCATAGAATTTTCATATTCTTCAATAAGTTTATGATGGACCCGACGCCACTGAACACTTTATTAACGTTAGTTTTTTTGGGATAATCAGTCCGACATTTGTTGGACTCGAGCCACCACGGGAGCAGCGACAGCGTTGTATTGCTCTGCACTCTGTCCACCGTCGGGCCCCACAGGGAGGAGCGTTGAATTCCATCAAGCTTGGTGCACAGTTCGCAAGGAAGGTTCGGCTCTTCTATCTCGTATGATGATCGCCATTCGTGGTACCTCTCAAGATCAGCTGAATTTGAAGATAATCTGTGGGTTGAAAAGTGTAAGTTGCTTCTTTTGTTTGAATTTCACTATCTCCTAAAATGGTTTCAATTCACTAACATGACGATTTTTGACAATTTAAGCAAGTCACTCAAAAAAATTATCATTGTATCTCAGAATTAACGAAATCAAAACACTGAAATAAATAGCAAAGTCATGCGCGCGGAATTATAGATTTTCCTCCAGTTATAATGAGCGTAAAATTTGGTTGCGAAGATAATAAGCGCGCAACAGAAGTTTAATATTTCAAGAATGAGGCGTTACGTTGAATGTAACCCCTTCATCTAAGTAAATAGCTTTCAAGGTGAATGTTGTTCTACCTTTAACATCACACTCCAGAAAAACCTGTTCGTTGTAGACCAGATAAATCAGCGAAGAGGCTTTAGCAAAACGTCCCATACGACCAATGAAAACCAGTAGGATGGAAAATTTCTCTAACCTTTTCAAGAGAGAGGTTAAGTTAGGAGCGTTGAACTGCCGCGCGTCAATGTACGAGTTTGGAGGGAGAGCCGTGGAGTAATTGGCCCCCCCGTACACGACGGGAATGAGACCCGCCTTCAGGGGCCCCCACACCTGGGGAAGACAGGCGTGATCAAACATCTGCACCCAGCCTGGTGGACACGGTTTCTGCGATGTGACCCGCTGATGGGGTCATCTTACCTCTGGAAGAAGAGTATCGTCGCAGGAGACGTATTCATGAACGTTTAAGGTTCTGCTTTGTTTTACAAGGCACAGAAAAGTTGCGCTCGAGGTGCTGTTTGAACAGAACCTTCATGAGAGATCAAAGGGTATCGTGATGTGCGTCACCGCAGGAAACGTCTCCATAAACGTAAGAGGTCATTGATTCCGGTAATTGTCAGTTTGTCGATGTTGATTTCCTGAGCTGATCTTTATATTCCGAGAAACATGTAGTGCCTTCAAGTGTTTATTTCCCGGGTAACGCTGATTAAATTCGTGCAAAATAAATTATTCAATTGAAGCTGGTATGTTCATGAACCCAAGATTACCGCCTGCGCTGGAGGAACGGTACCTCAACTTCCCAATGCTAACCTTGCAATTCAAAATAAATAATTGCTGAAGGCATTTTTACTTTTGAATCGACGAATGGAGAATTATTTGCGAGCCTATGAATACAAGAGTCATAGAGTTAGTCAAAGATACCGCAGGAGTTATCTTTGTTAGAGAAAGAAGAGCTTTAGTAAAAGATCTACGACCCTTTTGAGTTAGTCTTGAGAGTACGTAAAGCATCCTTCACTACACAGGACTTATAACAAAGCCTTAAGAGTTAACTGAGCAAGCGCTCACCTGATCCGATATGTAGTCTACGCATAGATTGTTTTCGAAGCTCAAGTAGAAAATGTAGCGGAGCGAGAGGTATTCCCAGCAGCCGTCCTCTGGACACACATGCTCACCACAGGGGCCGAACACGTCAACGGGCAGC